>SSNR01000617.1:981-34320 GCA_006937965.1 Callopanchax toddi | reverse complement strand
CCTGTTCATGTCATCACAAAAAAGCAAAAGGCGCTGGTAAGGGAACTCTCAGAAATGAGACGGGGTTCGAATCCCTGCGGTGCCTTGCTGATTGAACTGACATGATGTGGTGCATTTAGTGCTGCGATGTTTACTGTAGGACCCAGGCTTTAGACTCACATATGTGACTGTAAAATGTTACCTGATCAGACATCAGCTGTGCTGTGGTTTTTAATGATGTCATCTGATGGTTAAATCTCCTCTCTGATTGGCTGTTTCTCACCAGGAGTGTTGGCTCACCCAGTAATCCAAACTACTGGGAGGCTGAGGCTGGAGGATGGTTTGAACTCAGGACTTCTGCTCTACAGAGGACGATGCTGATGGAGCAGCTGACACCACTCCTACCTCACTCAATCTGCTGCTGCAGCTGCAACTAGAACAAACACAAGTGTTGAAGTGCAGCAACAGTTCAGCTCAATAAAGGTCCTGCTGGAGTGTTCAGGTATTTGTAGGTTTGATTATTAATTATTCAGGAATTAACATTTGCTGTTGATGTCATAAATAACAACATAAATAAGTGACAGAAATAGAAAACAACACTTGAAATGAAGTTAGCGTTTACAGCAGAAAAACTCTACCCTTCATAGGGGAAGTGACCATATTTGGTCACTTGTGCATTGTGGGGTTTTTAAAATAACTTATGAACATTTTAATAAATATTAAAGTTTTAAAGAGACATTGTGTGAGCAGCTATGAACAAGATTATAAACATTATGTTCCTAAAACCAAACACTAACCAGGGATCATATTAAAATATATGAAACAGGAACAGAGCGGTTAGGAGGATCAAATATGACTACGTAGAAGAAAGACGAGAACATATGAAGGGAGCAGTCTTTGGTTACCATGGTAACCAGACCTATGGTAAGAGAGGTCCAGAGCTGACAATGAAGGAAGATGGAGAGGTGACGTCCTCGTGTTTTGTGCCTTTTTTGGACAAAGAACTTGCCTGACAGCATGCTTTAAGTTTTGATTTGTCACTACCTGAACCGTTTACTAAATATTTTAAAATGTTTTTTAAGTAAAAAAAGTTTTTTAAAAGGGTTTATTTAAAAACTTTTAAAAAGTACAAAAATTAAAAAAAAAAAAGCAGTTCAATACATTTTAATGCAGTAAGGGCTATAATACTAACATGTAAAGTGTAACAAGGTAAAAATAATATAGTAAGGATCATATTAATTAATCGGGGCGGCACTAGCTCAGTTGGGAGAGTGGCCGGTCTGGTAACCGGAGGGTCTCCGGTTCAATCCCCAGCTCTGGCTGGGTTAGATTGTCGTTGTGTCCTTGGGCAAGACACTTCACCCAACTTGCCTGTGTGACTGTGAGTGTGACTGTGTGTGAATGTTGGTGGTGGTCAGAAGGGCCGATGGCGCAGAATGGCAGCCTCGCTTCTGTCAGTCTGCCCCAGGGCAGCTGTGACTACAGACACCTGTCGTAGTTTACCACCACCGGTGAGAATGACTGTGTGAATGAATAATGCAACTCTGTAAAGCGTCTTTGAGTGACCTGAAAAGCGCTATATAAAACTGATGCATTATTATTATTAATATTAATAAAATAATAACACATTCTAATAATGTTTAATGTTGAACATATCCCAGTTTTTAAAAGATTTTGAGTTTGTATAATTGTTTTTATCATCATCATAGAATCATTGCAATCAGAAAAATAACACATAATAAAAATGTGGCCCACAGCTGAAGATGACCTCACTACAACACCTCCCTCAACAACACGGGCTCCCTCCCCTTCTCCCCCATGGCAACTCTCACTGTAAAGGAAAGGAATGTCATTAAGATGTTCAAGAAACTGAAACCCAGCAAAGTATCTGGACCAGACTCTGTCCCCACATCCATCCCCTCTGAAGCACTGATCAGCTGTCTACAGTCTTCACAGACATCAGCACATCACTGGAGACATGCCACGTCCAGCCTCATAAAGTCCCTTGAACACCTCGTTCTGTCCCACATATCGTCCATCACCAACCCCCTCCTGGACCCTCGACCGTTTTGCTTCCAGACCCATCAGGCTGTAGCACCTTGACTCACCTGGGGATGTGATCCTGTCTGTTTGTGGATTTGAGCTCAGTGTTCAACACAGTGTTTACAGGTCTGCTTTAGGACAAGCTTTCCCAGTTGGGCATCCCTGAATCCACCTGCAGATGGATCATCAACTTCCTGACGAGCAGGAAGTAGCAGGTCAGGTTAGGGAAGGTCTGAATGTTGCAGCTGAAATCCAGACTCATCAGACCAGGAAACATTTCTCCAGTCTCTTCTAGTCCAGTCCTGGTCATCCTGTGTGAATTGTCCTGTTCTTAGCTGACAGGAGAGACACCTGATGGTCTTCTGCTGCTGGAGTCCATCTGCTCCAAGGTTCAACATGTGGTTCAGATGGTGTTCTGCTTGGACCCAGTGGTTATCTGAGCTGCAGTTGTCTTTCTATCACCTAGCTGATGGTTGTGGGTGAAACTCCCAGTAGATCAGCAGCTTCTGAAGCACTCAGACCAGCCTGTCTGATCCCATCAACAGGTCAGGTTCAGTCACTTCAATCCATTCTTCTTTACTCTGATACTCAGTTCAAAACTCATCTTCACCACATCTAGATGCCCAGATGAGCTGAGATTCTGTCGTCTGATTGGTTGAGTAAATAAGCAAGAAATTGAACAGGTCGAGGCAGGAGGCTCCGCCCACTCTGAGCCTGGTTCTGATGGAAGTTTCTTCCTGTTTTTAGGGAGTTTTCCTCCCTACTGTCTCCTTTATCCTGTGCTGCTCAGAATGAGGGATTGTATTGATGTAACACATCAATCCAGTCAGCTGGTAACAGGACCATTGGTCATTTTATATAATAAATCTAATTCTAACTGAATTACTTTTACAGCAGTAGGCCTGAAATGACTTGGATTTGTTTCTTTGTTCAGCGCTTTGAGATGACGTGATGTGAACTGGTTTATAAATAAATATATTTACTCAAACTGCATGCCTGATTGGCTTCTACTCATACTAGTACCTGGAATTTTAAATATAGATTAGACGTTCAATATTTACACCCAAATTACTAAATCGGTCTTAAAAATACACACATTTCTCTATTTTTCATACATTTACCAAAGAAAGTACAACTGCAGCTTTTCACTACTCATGATAAACATAACAAAAAGAATGAGGGTAGAGATCAATTTCACACAAACGGTTTAACTTTATACACCCCCTCTGGACTGTAGTCATTACAACATCCACCTCATCTTCTGATACAAGATCATCCCAAACAGAAAAAATCAGCATCAAGAGACATCAGCGAGAGGATTTCAGATGAATGATTTAATCAAGTGAAAGCAGTTTTGCATACAGGATCCCTAAAGGTAAAGGCACGACTGACAAGCGTCCTCTAACCAGGTTTAGCCTGATCAACCTCGTTCTCACAGAAAGACGTTTTCCTGGAGTCAGGTGAACGTTACAGACTGGCTTCATGAGGTTAAATTAGGACCAAGGTGAGAGTAAACCATGATTTAATGACTTCATTATTAACAAGTAGCCATTTTACACCCAGCACTAAGTTCACAGTCTTTGCAATAAATAACAGATCACAAATAACATGCTTACAATATAAAACATACAACACACTACATATCAGGGCTTTAGCTAAATACGTGCAATATCCAAACAGACTGTGCAGCAGAAAGACTTCATAGTTACAATGCAAAGATTTTAAAAGGTAAAATGTAAAAATAAAAAGCCACTTCCAGTGGTGATTGTCAAGACAACAAAAGGCCCATGGCATAGATACATAGAAAAACATTCAACAGCAGTAATCACCTAGAAACAGACCTGATCCCTTGTTTTCAACATGTCACAATACAAACACGATTCAGTCATTTATATTAAAAAAACAATAATATAATATGAAATGTTTTCCTTCATAANGATGATCATAAACAGAGACAGGACTGAGCTCTTTAGGCACTTCAAGAAGAAACGGACAGCAGGAGTAAATATTAGTGCAAAGGCGCTTTAAGGCAAAGGAATGATTCAACATGTGATTGGAAATAAAATAAAGCAAAGTGGAAAAGGCAAAACTAAAGGCACGACGAGTCCAGTGTTCTCATCTACAGGTCCATGAGTGGAAGTGCAAGCAGAGTGTGTGTCTGCAGAAGGTAGAGAGAGGCTGCAGGTTCCAGTGCATGTCTTTGGTGTCTTAAATAGTTTAGAAGAACAACAGAAGGTTTAGATTAAAGGAGGCATTTCTAAATCTGTTATTATTTTAAATTAAACTGCAGTATAATGTTGGTTATTGTTGGTATCCTCCAAAAAATATGCCACTAGATTGAGTTAATTTCTAATCTGATTTATAAAAAAATGTTCTGAGTTTACACTCCCTCTTTGCGAAGAAGAAAATGATGGGCACTGGCAATCAGACATCTCTGCAGCAGCGTGCAGCTCCGTGACTGTTCCTGAGTCAGTGGAGTGTCAGGCTATGTCTGTGTTTGAGGGGCTCTTTTATTGGTTAGAACTTGTTGGAGGCACCAGCTTTGGAGTGGTCAATCCAGCAAGTGACTTCTCCTCAGGCGTCTGCAGCTCTTCTTTCATGTCTAAAGCCAACTGGGACGCAGCCTGACGCTCACACAGACTTCTCAGCAGCTGAGCCGTTTTGAAGACGGACGCCTGACCGGCGGGCTGCAGAGACTGGACCTTCTGCAGGTTCTGGAGAGTCCGCAGCATCACGGCAGACACAATGGGCAGATGCTTCTCCTGGATCAAACTGGTACTGGGAGGTCGGAGGACGGTGTCTCTCTGGGCTGAAGTAGAAACTGAATTCTGACTAAGAGAAACTCTCATTTCAGACAGCTCTAATTCAGCTGTTCCTAGTAAAAACTCTCATTTCAGACAGGTCAAATTAAAACTCTGTTCCTGCTGTCTGTAATTGTATTTTGGATATCTGAACATACATTTATACTAGTAACAATTGTATTTAGAATATCTTTAATTTATCCAGTTTCTACTATCCATAATGTTTTTTCCAGATTGAAGGAATATATTTGTAGATAGGAGGCGCTGCAAACCCAATACACATGGACGGAAATTTGATGTCATTTGTCCTAGGAAGACTTACATTTCAGATATCTGAAATGTTCATTCTAGATGACGCTGCTGCTGATGGAACTAAGGTCTCTGGGGCAAATCTGCATGCAACCACTCCACACTGGTTCTGTGTGAAAGAAACTAGCATATAAAGTATTTACCCCGTACTGATTTCTATAATGTTTCAGATCACAAAAGAGATTTCAATTTCAGGCAAAGATAACCAGAGTAAATACAAAATTCAGTTTTTAATGATGATTGCATTTATTAAGATAACAAAACAACAAAAGCAACTTGGCTCTGTTTGGAAAAGTACTTTTGGCTGGTTTAGTTTATTGACAGACCGTTGAAACAGTTCCAAGGTTTTCCTCTAGGCTTCAGTTCCCTTGTGCACTATGATACCTAAATGTCTGAAATAGAAAACAAGAAATACATAGGAAAGTTAAACCTGCCAAAAAAATCAACATCAGTGTGTTCCATTTCTACTAAGACTAAGTTTGTGGTGCGCTGTTAGACATTTCATTGGGTTTTTTACACGTATACAGTACCAGTAGTGGTACTGAATTTTAACTTTACAGTTACAGTACTGTTACTGTAATTTTAGTACTGTAACTGTGAGCTGAAACACAGTACCAGTACTGTAAAAAAAACTTTTCTTACAGTAAAGTGTTGTACTAATTTTTCTTTATTTGTATTTGCAAATTGTTAAATAAAAATGTAAAATGATAATTACCAATAAATTATTATTGCATTGTTTAATGTGTGGTATTATAGTTTTTATAAGCTGAGATTATGAAACAATTATATTAAATCCTAACAGACACGTCTCTCACAAAACATGGGATTCTTTATTTGAAACACTTCAAATATGATGAATACAGAGAAATAGAGGTTTCATTGTGTAGAAAACATCTCATTTAAATTATTAGCAATTTACATCAAATTATTATAGATAAAATAAAACATTTCACAGTTTATAAATCCTCAGAAACAGGCAAACTCACTCATTGTTAAGTGCATCCAGATGACTATTCATCATTTTGATTCAAAATCAGGAGGAGTTTTATAGCAGTGGCTGTAACCTCTCACCTGAAACAGCAACACTGTTGGGCTTGTTTTGGCACTCAGACATTATTCTGTTTGCTCCACAGCCGGACAGGACACGGGGTTAAAAAAAAAAAAAAAAAAGGGAAAAGTATTTTGTAACCAGCCCAGTATTCTGTTTGCTTTAGTTTAGCTTAAACTATGTAAGTGAATAGTAACAGCTAGCATTTTGTGTGAAAAAGTCATGAAAATGACTCAAAAATTATCCTTTTTTTAGTCACCTCAATAATCATATTGACTGCAACTGACAATAATAATGAACACAAATGAATTCCAGGAGCCATTTAGAGCTGGAACTCTATTACAACACAGCTGTGTTGTAGGCTGACACAGCAAAGCACAAGGACAGGACACAGCAGCTCCAAAATGTGCCCAAAACTCAGTGTTCACTGTCATTAGGGTGAAATGTTGGAAAAGAAAACAGTGACACTGGGGACACTGCACCATGTTCCTGTGCCTTGCTGCGTCGGCCTACAGTGCTGCTGTGTCCTGATGTAGCTCCAGCTCTAAATGGGTTCCTGTAATATACAGTATTTGTGTTATTTTTTTCATTTGTAGTTGATATGTTTATTGAGGTTACCAAGAAAAATATGGATCCTTAATGAGTCATGTTTATGAACTGTTAGCTGTAACCATTCACTTACACTGTTTACGCTCAACTAAAGCAAACAGAATACACCCAGATTAGTGGGCTGGTTACAAAATGCTTTCCCCACTGACCTAACTCTATATGACAACAGACCAAATTTCACTTAGTGGAATATCTCTAAAGAGTAGAATACGTTGCTTTTCACAATACAAAAACATTTTCCAGCAACTTAACGGTGCAACTTTTTCTGTTAAAATTCAGCTGTGTAATAACTTGGGAACTGGACTTAACTGTAATATATCCATAACAGCAAATGACGAGAGCCAGCGTTCATCTTTTGTAGGAAACTTTAATGACAACACAAAACCCGTCACAACAGGAAAAACTAGGATAATCAAATAATAATGCATCAGTTTTATATAGCGCTTTTTAGGTCACTCAAAGACGCTTTACAGAGTTGCATTATTCATTCACACAGTCATTCTCACCGGTGGTGGTAAACTACGACAGACGTCTGTAGCCACAGCTGCCCTGGGGCAGACTGACAGAGGAGAGGCTGCCATTCTGCGCCATCGGCCCTTCTGACCACCACCAACATTCACACACAGTCACACTCACAGTCACACAGGCAAGTTGGGAGAAGTGTCTTGCCCAAGGACACAACGACAATCTCTAACCCAGCCGGAGCTGGGCATCGAACCGGTGACCCTCTGGCTACTCTCCCAACTGAGCTAATGCCGCCCCAACTAGATGGCACTGTGTAACCACAAATAAAACAGAATTGCCAGCAGAACAGTTATACTCCCTTTCAACTTAATATCAACATAATATAGTATCACTATATTACACTCCTTCCCCTTTAACTAGGAAGTTCCTCTAATATCACACATTTAAAATAACCATGTCTCCAGCTCATTTCTGCCACAACAAGAATAACTAAAACAGTACTGCTAATACAACCCATTGACGTCTAATTTCCCATTTTACATTACGGTCTCTGGAACTTTTTTTCACATTTTATGACAGGAACTCTTTTGTTTCCAGGCTCAACCTGATCATAAATGTAGTCGTTTAGGAGGCGCCCTCTCTCTCTGAGGGTATCTGCGCCCAAACCCCTCAGTGGGCGTGGCTGCTCTGTTTGCAGGTGTCCCTGCCTTGTTGTCACAAGTCTCTGAATCCGGTAAAAGTGTCACGGCCACCTCCTCAGCCTGCATTTGTGGCAAAGGTGTAGCTTCAGGTGAGTATGGGCTACCATCTACTGCTCCAGGTGTGCCGTTTCCCCCCAAATCCGCCTTGACCACTGCAGGATCTTTGACTTGAACATCCATCCGCTCCTCCTGGAACTCCGTCCCTTGACTGGGTGGTCGCTTGTACAGCAGATGATCGATGTGAACAGACCGTCGATTTACTCCGTTCCACACCCAGTAAGTGACTGGTCCGAGTCGCTTTTCCGCTATTCCATCAGTCCATCTCTCCCGTCCTCCGCGGAAATTTCGGATCAGAACTACATCACCCTTCGACAGATATCTCAGCTTGGAGGCCGTTCGATCATGGTAGTATTTATGTTTCTGTTGCTTGCCTTCCACCACTTTAGCGAGATCTGGTTTTAGCAGGTTGAATCTGGTCCTGATCTGATGTTTTAGGAATAGTTCAGCTGGTGCACACGCTGTAACACTGTGTGGCGTACACCTGTAAGACAACAGGAAGTTTGCAAGCCTGTGCTGCATTGTTACAGTGATGTTTTGGTTCATCTCAGCAAGCACTTGTTTCAGCAGTGACTTCACAGTCTGAACGGCTCGCTCTGCGGCTCCATTAGAAGCGGAGGGGCGTGACGCACGAGGCGCTGCTCTGTGGCTCCTGACTGAACTCCGGTTATATTAACGTTTATTAGCTTGTACGTATAAAAGCCCAACATAACGTTATCTTAGACAGAAATAGGTGAATCTAGTTTGTCTATCAGAAAGATTGCAGCTGACGGAGAGAGAGACGGAGGAATCAGAGGCTGCGCGCGCAACAGAGACTGGATCAGATATTGATCAGGGATCCTTCGTTCTGGTGTACTAAAACGGCTGAAGCCAACAGAGTGAACCTCTATACATGATGGCAAAATGAATGCCTTTCTCAGAGCGGAATTATCTGCAGATTCAGAGCGCGTGAGCACAGAACGTCAGGGATTATTTAGCTACGTACGCGCTCTACATGAACCGTGGACCACGTGCGTTCCAAACCGTAGAGGGTGATCCGTACGAACCACGGATCGATGATCATCCGTTGCACTCCTAGTTGTTAATGTTTACTAGACTGCAAGTCAAAGTTTTTAGTAAGTTTACAACCGTGATTTAAGTTGATAAATAAACTTGTTTATATTCAGTCATGCTTCATTTCCCTTTATCTTAACATAAGTCTAGCCTATAAGAATATTTATGTTCAATACATCTGATCATTGATTGTTTTTTGCTTGTGTTAGTTGAAAAATACATGAGAAAAGCCCCTTAAGAAAAATAATCACAAATTAAATCGCAATTGCAATATTGAAGAAAAAAATCGCTTTTAGATTATTTTTCCAAAATGGTTCAGCTCTAGTCAGTTATCAAACGGAATTTGCGCCCATACAGGTACTTGTGAAATTTGGTCACGTCGAATATTATGCTCAACGCCTTTTTCTCAACCTGACTATATTTACTTTCCGCTTCAGTCAGTATGCGTGACGCAAAGGCGATTGGTTTCTCATCTCCATTTTCCATTATGTGCGACATGACCACACCTAAACCATAAGGGGATGCATCCCAAGCTAGCCTCAGGGGTTTCTTGGTGTCGTAATGAACCGCTACTGTGCTCTTAACTAGCTGTTCTTTTGCATTTCTGAATGCTGCCGCGCACTCTGGTGTCCAGTTCCAGTTGACTCCCTTCTTTAAAAGTTGGTGTAGCGGCTGCAGGTGAACCAACATGAAAGACCTGTTGACTGCAGAACAGTCAACAGGTCTTTCATGAAACGGCCATAATAGTTTAACAGTCCTAGGAAAGACCGTAACTGTGACGTTTGAGGGCTAGGGTGCATTTACTATGGCGGCAACTTTTGTTTCTGTGGGGTGCAGGCCCTCTCTGTCTATCAGATGCCCCAGGTACTCAACTTTCTCCTGCATGAAAGTACATTTTGCTTTTTTCACTCTCACCCCATAGTTCTCCAGCCGACTCAGTACCTCCTCCAGGTTCCTCAGGTGCTCCTTTCTTGTTTTCCCCGTTACCAGTATGTCATCCAGGAAACAGGTCACGTGCTCCAAGCCCTGTAGGATCTGGTCCATCACGTTCTGGAACATAGATGGCACACTGGACACACCGTATGACAGTCTGTGATAAGCATATAGCCCCTTGTGAATACTTTTAACTAAATACTTTTCTGAATTTTTCTCCAACTCCAGCTGTTGGTAGGCATGTGACAGATCTAACTTGCTAAAGAGAGTGCCACCGGACAGTGTGACAAAGAGATCTTCAACTGTCGGTAGCGGATAACTCTCCTCCTCCACACTCTGATTCACTGTGACTTTATAGTCTCCACAGATGCGGATTGACTTGTCTGGTTTTGGCACAACCACTATTGGGGCAGTCCACTGACTATGGTCTATCTTCGAGATAACACTTGCTTTGACCAACCTGTCAAGTTCTTTTTCGACTGCGTCTTTTAGTGCATACGGAACTGGTCATGCCTTCCTAAAAACAGGTTTGGCGTCTGGATTTACTGTGATGTTGGCTTTAAACTCCCAAATAGTGCCCAGCTCCTCAGAAAACACTGCTGTGTGTCTCTGCAACACTGCCTCTACATCTGTGTCATTTCTGCCCCCTGCTGCTACCACTGAGAATATGCTCGCCCAGTCCAGTTTGAAACCTGTGAGCCAGTTACGGCCCAGGAGAGCTGGTCTGTCATGTTTCACGATCACTAGGGGAAAAACATCCCTTTGGTTCTCATATTTTGCCTTAACCATCACTTGACCCTTTAAAGGGATGTTCTCACCCAAAAAAAGTTGACAGCTGCACTTTAGTTTCTTTCAGAGGCAGATGAGAAGATGTTTCTCATACACTTTCTCAGAAATCAGTGTTACTGCTGCTCCTGTATCAATCTGCATGTCCACCGGAGTTTCTTCTAATTTCACAGTTACTCTGATGTCCTTTTTCCCATTTTCCACGGTATTAGTGGAGTACACTGTGTTCATGTGATACAGGCCGAACAGTTCCTCATCATTTTCATTACTTGCTGTGTTCTTTGGAACGCTGGTTTCAGCCACATACTGTGTATGTCCTGGTCTAGTTTTAGTTTTACACATCCTTGCTATGTGTCCCACTTTTGAACACTTCCAACATGTCTCTTTTAAATCTGCATACTTGCACCGCATGATTATTACAACCACATCGGTAACAGGGCTGGGGTTGTTTCTGCTCTCTGTAGTCTGGAATTTCCGCTATTTGCTTTACTTTTCCACTCGCTGGAGACAGGTTTGCTTTTCCACGCACCCTTCTTGTCCATTTTATTCACAGTTGCATAACTTTTTGTGTTTCTGGAAAACTTCATTGTATTCTTCGATGCCATTTCCATCGATAAAGCCAGTTCACATGCGTTTGCAAATGACAGATCTCGTTCAGTGAGCAGTTTTCTCTGTATAGCCTCCACCTTCAAACCACGGATGAATCTGTCTCTCAGTGCTTCGTCTAAATGGCGACCAAAGTCACAATGTGTGGACAGGTGCTTTAATGCCACCACATAATCAGACACTGACTCGTTTTCTTGCTGGTTCCTTTTTTGGAATTTAAACCTTTCCGCTATAATCAGCGGCTTGGGCTTATAATGAGCTGTTAATTTTCCGCTCAATACTTGATATGAGAGGCTACTTGGCTTATCTGGTATGCAGAGGTTTTTTAACAGTCCATATAAGCTTCTGGGCCTATCACTGACAGGAAAACAATGGCCTGTTTGCCATCATCCACTTCATTTACAATCATCCATTGTTCAAACCTCTCAAGGTATGACTCGAAGTCCTCTTGTCCTTCCTTGTACTCGCCTAGGTTTCTAATAAATGCTGTCATGCTGCTCCGTCCACGTTAGCTTCACTCGCGTTAGCTTAGCTTAGCCTGCTAACTATGTAGTGTTCCGTTACCTTCAGTAACCACCTTAATCCGCTCAGCAACTGGATTTTCCTTTTTAAGGACATCCCATCCTCGTCGCCACTGTAATAACTTGGGAACTGGACTTACTGCTAAGATGAAAGAGATGGACAACATGAAAAATGATGAAAAATATGTTGAAGTGAAATCAGAAACAGGTTGAGTTTTTACAAGCTGCATGAAGAGTTCATTTAGCTGAATAACAATGTTGTGCAGAATCAGATGCTGCCAGAAGATGAAGCTACTGCAGATCAGTGTAACTGGTATGGGGGAAAAGCAGCTATTATTAAGGTGTTTTTGCATGGCACTAATTGGTGGATTCAAGAATGCAAGAGTGTTGGAAATGAAGAAGAGGTTACTCCACATGACAGCATCTCAGTTGTAACTGATCGTTGTTGTCAAAAAAATAAGAGCAACTCTAGATCCAGCACTGTGATTTCTTCAGCTGTGTCAAGCTCTCTGGTTCAGTGACATGCTGTGTTGGGAGTAACGCGTTACAAAAGTAACTACCGTATTGACCCGAACACAGGACGACCCCGATTATAAGACAACACCCCTTCCAAGACTAATCTTTAGAAAAAAAAATCTAAATTCACTTTTTAAAAGAAACTTTTTTGTAGAAAATTTGAGGAAGTATTTTAAATAATATCTTAGTTACAGAATTTTTATATTTCCCTATTAATTCAATCACAAAAATCTGTAATGCATATTCTAGCATGTGTGGGGTTCTGTCAGGAAAGACACTAGTGATCCTGAACAAAAACTGAGAAAAAAAATACCATAGTGATGAAAACTGTCAGAACTTTGCTCATGACATGTTAAATCAAAAGTCTGCATGAGGCTTTTACTCACAGAGTCCTCTGATCAGCTGTGTTCACAGTCAGTCTCATGCTGCCGTCCTGTCTCCTGAATCTCCTGTTCTTCAGGTAATCAAGCTCTGCAGAAGGCCTTTAAAGGCACACTATGCAGTTTTGACACCCCTAGTGTTTACGGGTTGGCTTTATGGTACTGGTGCTGCTATAGGGATTCGGCGATTCAGAACACTGATCGGGTTTTTATCTGTTCTGTTTGGCTAAGTATGAAGCAACAAATACAAAATTAAATAAGAACAAAAATAATAAATACCTCCTTCAGTGATCATGTGCCCTTCCATAAAATAATTCTCTGCAGTCTTTTTGAGTGATTTGTTGATGGAGCTGTTAGTATTGTGTTAGCGTAGCATACTCAGCAGAAGGGTGAACACATAGATGTTTGGGTCCTTTGCTGCCACCTATATGTCTGCACAAGCAGTTGGTTTAACCCCAAAGTAATCCCAAAAAGGAGACTATTGGCAACTAGTGGGGCGGCAATAAATCTGAAGGATAGGCCATCCAGTTTCACAGCCGCTTGCTTCTGGTTTTTGCAAAGGAAGATGAACCGAACATACCAAGGCCGGGTAGATAGGCTGAATCCTGAAGAATGCAGCTCCTCCTGCGCCGAGCTCTGATCTCTGTGTCATCGGCATAGGAGCATTGAAGCACTGTTCCTCTTTGCTTCAGTGTTGTAGGAAACTGCCTGCAGTATCACAGCTGTAGCATTGAAAAAAATTGTAAAAATCCAGATTTTTTTCCTTTCAAACAAGATTTGAAATCTGTTATAAATCCTGATTGATTTTCTTTAAGGAAAGAACAGTCATGAAGGTTTGTGCTTGTTACCATTCATTTTAATTTAAGACAACTTTCCTCAGAAGTTATTAGGTCAAAATTCATGAAAACTTTTATTATTTGAGGATACATAAAGGAAGGAGTTTAAAAGTACACATTGGACTTATTTTGGTTAAATTAGCCATGATTCTTATTTGACACACACAGCTGGTTCAGTGTCATGTTGGGGAAGAAGCTAGCCTAACAAAATCCTCTGGGTGGTGTGCTGGGGGATCTCCTCCCAGATCCTGAATAGAGAGAGCATCACTGAGGTCCTGGTTTAGGTGGGACAACTAAAGGCAGCAGGCAGGCATTATGCAAACAACTACATGTGGATGGAGTTGAGTAGAAAAAAAAAAGACCATCACTAAGTCAGCTATGCACTCCAGCTGATGGACTGGTGGCAGTGATGCTGACCTGACCCCGTCGTCCACTCCAGGCTGTGTCCTGTTAGTGTACGCTACAGATGGACTGTCAGTCCAGCTCAGCCTCACAGCTGCAGCCACACGTCAGTTGCACTTTTGCATTTTAACATGTTTTTGACAGCTTGACAGTTAAGAGACCTTTGTCTCAACCTGGATTTCTTCTTGATGCAAGTGGTTAGTGGCAGAGCAGCTGTAGCTGCACACAGGATTTTACAGCTCAGCCGGATTTCAGCTGATAATAGCACAAAGCCAGAAGTAGACAGATGTCCAATCCCTAAAGCCATTGTGTATTTTACTTTATTTATTTATTTTTACTTTCATTCACTTTGTGATGTTTTGTTTGCTCCACAGTTGGTCAGTCCAGGGTTCTTATGGGTCCTTTATATCCTTGGAAATGCTTGAATTTTAATGTTATTTTCAGGGTTTTGAAAGTGCTTGAATTTTTAATGAAGTGCTAGAAACATTAAAGCTAATATGTGGAACATTTCAGTAAGAGAGCATTTTTTGAATCCACTGCACCATGGCCCCTCCCAAATGTCCATTCTCCACCCCTCCTGCTTTCTATAGCCCCACCTCGACACAGGCGTGCACACGGCACGTCACGTCACTCCAGTCTCTAAGCTGAGCATAAACTGTGTGTTGTGGCTCTCAGCTCCTGCTCAAACTGTACGACTGCACCGCAGGGCTCAATCATTCACAGCTCACAAATCATGTTCTCTCTCCGTATGATGCTCTGAGACCTGACTGTCACTGTGCTTATGAAACACGTCGCTTTAGAACAGGGAGCTGATAGAAGAAGCAGAACCTGGAAATGAGACTCAGTCCAGAATGGAATACTTGACCAAAATAAACATGTATCCTTGGCAAGCCTTACCATTCTGTGTGGGGAAAAGTGTAAAAATAAAAATAAAGCCCTCAGTAGCTGGGGAATGGATAACTCTTTAGTAGAAATTAGCTGACTTCTCCATGACCGGCTGAGACTGTAAACAGGAAGATACGGAGCGTCCTGGGAGCGCAGCCCCCACCTCTACAGGTTTGTGCAAAGTGCATGCATGTTGACTGACAGTCAACTATGTGGAAATTTGAATTCTGTTGGCTGAAAAAGGTCAGGGAGAATTCAAAGGGGTCTCTAGGAGGAAGGAGGGTCTTCATCAGAATAACAGATGTTGTGGAACTCTACCCATAGATCATAGATTAGACCTTAAATATCATTTAAGACATTTAGAAAACTTATAGAAAAATAATCCACATATCAGCATTGAGTGAATTTGTCAGTAACATTCATGAGAAAAGGAGGTGAAAAATTGTTCTGTAAATATGAGAAAAACAGAACATCCTGGTAGTTTTCTGACACACTTTTTCCATTAAGTCTATAGACACATCTCTTTATCCTAATTCACATTTCAAGATTCAATTAATTAAAAATACAGGTAAGTCATTGGTGAAAAGCTGTAACTCACAATTTCTTGACATTTTATGCTACATTTCAGAATTATTTTCAGACATTTTTTCTTTGTACTGTTCATGTATGTATAAATTAACATTAATGGAAGGTGCTGGAAAATCTTGAAAACACGCCTTGCTATTTGCAAAGGTGTAATGACTCTTTCAGTCACTGTGCTATAGTGTCAGTTCCCAGTAGGCTTAGGGTTAAATATAGAAGCATTTAGCATTATTTGCTATGTGAAACAGACTGTGATGTAGGACAGTACCAGTCTGAATGCAACTAACTAAACCCAGCAGATCAAATCACATCACCCTGATTTTACACTCTCTACAGTGGATTCCTAGCCTGGCAACTCAGACTATACAGTATATGTGGATATATAGTCTGGCCACGGCCCATTGAAACAACTCGTTCATTGGGGTGGGATCAACATTTGTCAATCAAACTGTCTTCAAATGCTATTGGACAGCGCTAGGACCAATCAGAGCTGTTTACCGTAACAGCTGATAAATTAAACTTTTACTGTATCCCGTCGGCAAAGCAGCCAATACATTCTTTTTCAAAATAAAAAACTTAGCTTTGAGCAGGTGACAGAGCAGAAAAGTTATCTAAACTTTATCTACCAGTAATTTGTTTTCTGTCAATAAAGAAAATACCAGCTGAGCATGGGCGGATCTACTGGGGTGGCACACGGTGGCAGTTGCCACCCTAAAAGAAAGCCTTCCCACCCCTGCTGCCACCTCAGCCGGCACAGATTTATAATATTCTTGTATATGGTGGCACCCCATAAAAATTCTTGCCCCTATTTTGCTGCCCCATAAAAATTTCTCTAGATCCGCCACAGAGATCAGAGAGCTCTCATTTTGGGAAAAAATACTTTCAGAAGTAACTCCTCTCATTGTCCCCTGAGACTCTGGTCCAGCCTGTTCAGAGCTGCTTATTAGTAGGAGACCTCCAAAAATGCTGCCAGAGGCTGAATTCCTTCAGTGGAAACGTGTTTTGGACTTCTGTTTTTGAAAATCACAGTTGCCTAGGGGGAGAAGGGATTGTTATGCAACATTTCTTCTTGCATATTTAATCATGACTTTCAAAGAAAAGCTGCAGACTCAGAGCTGTAAACTTTTAATTCTCCTTGTAGTCTGCAGAGTATTCCTAACAAAAAGCTCTTAGGCTTCTTCATGAAACAAATCCTTCATATTCTGTTTAATCTCCACCACAAACTGATCTCTATACCTGCCTTTTTCCCATCCAAACTGATAATAAATACACAAGTTTTCTCAACTCAGACTCCACAGATCTCCCACCAGTCACCACTGGATGTGTCACATTTCTTGCACTATGCTATGAAGAGACATAGGGCCACTAGGGGCCCTCCAAGTTACTTGTTTGTCCCAAAATATTTGAGTATTTTTTTGAAGTGTTTTTTAAAATTATTATTTCTACATTTATTATAATGAAATTGATCCTGATATTATTTATAACAGACAGTTTTTGGTCCAGCACTTAATCCAGTGGATTGGCCTTCAGTCTTGTCTGATTCCCTCAGAACTGTTGTAGTCCTGCCGGGTTTCTTTAATTTTCTTTAGTGTAAAAAATTGAGGCACTGCCAAAGATCATCATATTGTTAAAACTTTTAAACTCCTAATATCATAGCAGCACAAAAAAGGGGCTTGATCCTGCACAGGGCCCCCAAAAAGCTGGAAACTACCCATCCATCCATGAATCTGTATATTAGCTCATCCATCCATCCATCCATCCATCCATAAATCTGTATATTAGCTCATCTATTCATCCATCCATCCATCCATCCATCCATCCATCCATCCATCCATCCATCCATCCATCCATCCATCCATCCATCCATCCATCCATCCATCCATCCATCCATCCATCCATCCATCCATCCATCCATCCATCCATCCATCCATCCATCCTATTGTTATCTATTCATTGAGGTCAGTTTGACCCCCTAAGACAGACATGCTAATTTATTTTTACGTGGATAATTTTGTATTTTTGAACATATTGAATTATTTCTGCCAATGTTCTTGTTTACACTAATAATGGACCGAGTCATGACACATGCTGTGTGTGTGTGTTCTGCTTTACAACCTGAAGATCAAACCTGAGGTGTGTGTTGTTTGAGTGTGAATGGATTATGTTTTATATTTATTTTGATTAAATACATTTTTATTCATTTACTCCTCCTTGTTATTGTCTCAACTTTGCAGCAGCCAACAGTTAAATGTAATGAAGCCAGTGGCAGCAGCAGTGGCCTGACTGGTACGACTGGTTGCACTCAGATAGAATCCTGACAGGTTGCTGCATCGCCTCCTGACACGTGTAATAATAAGGGTCTTCATTCTGAAAATGTGGGACTGTCAAACCAGAGATCCTTCAGTGGATTTGTCACAAGCCCAGAAATGAAGACACGGTTGATTCATGCTGCTTCGAAACACACAGGTTTATTTTGATATTAGGTCCAACATAAACATTGCATCCTCGCTTGAGGTTTTCATGCAACAGAAAAATAGTTGGGGAACAATCGGGCAATTAGAGGAAACTATGAGGCTGACTTATTCAACACAAGAAACCAGTTCATCAAGAGGCAGTGATAGAAAAGGATTTAATGGTAGATCAGGGAGTTGCTTCTTATCCTACCAGCAGAAGGCAGTGACGATCAAAAACCCTCTAAGCAGAGAGGCGTGGCCGCTCAGGAAGCGCCTGTGCAAAACGTTTAGTTTAGGTGATGCAGGCTCATGTTGGCTGTTTGCACCATCGTCATCTTTCAGTGTCAAGATCATAAATGTATTCAGGGTAAAACACACTGCCTTTTTATCTGTTCTAAAATAAATGTCTATGTAATAATGATGAGATTTATCTTGTTTTTTTTGCCTGCTTCACTTCCTTTCACAGATTTCTAAAGCTCACTCATTTCAAAGTAAAAGCCCCGACTATTCGAGCCGCCTGGAGGCTTTTCTAGTTCAACTAAAAACGTGAGTGCTGTTAACCAACAAAACACAAGATGGCAATAGTGATCTGACACTAGTGGCATTCAAGGTGAGACACACAGAGGTGTGTCCGTGCTGCGGTTAGTGGCTACATCTGCACAGTACTTAGGTTTCATTAATACCTAAAAAAAACACAAATACCTCAAGATTCATCTGATGCAAGACAATTTTCAAAATACATGACAGTAGTGCTTTAATTATTAACATCAAATAGAATAAGTCTGGTGCTCATGTTAATTGAGACACTGATCCCTGTTGGTGTCTAACCCCTTTAGATAAATAAAAAAAGGTTCAAACCAGAAGTGAATTCATGTCTCGCTGCTGTGTCATGAGACACCTCCTGACCACAGACTGACCTGAAAGGTCAGAAACGACGAAGAAGAAGAAATAAAGAGCAAGCCCTTAGTTCTGCCTATCAGAGATGTATTACATCATTTCTGGGGCTGCAGACCTACAAAAAGATATCGCTGTGCATAAACTGCTGTGAGATTAGCCTCCGTCTGACCTGTAGGATCATGCAGTATAGTGACAGACTACAACTATCTACAGTTTACTGCTGAATATTAAATAGTTTTAAGATACAAATCAAGAAACATCACGACATGGTAATACTGTAAAAAGTTAGCTTCAAATGCACAGCCGTAGTTTGTAAATAGGTTGGCTAAAATGATATGTGCTACCGGTGCTGTTTGATGAAATGCATTATGGGATGCCCTTATTTGACTGGAAATTCACTCTTTATAGTGAGAAAATTCATAAAGGACCAAACAAACTGATGCAAACGTTTTTCTCTGTTTTTGTAAACTGGAATATCTTAAACATTTCAAAGTAAAAGCACTAATTAAAACAGATAGAAATTACTCAAATGACATGAAAGAGGAAAACACAGTACAAAATAAAGATGATAAAAATGAAATGGGATCTTAGGCCTTCTTTTCACAGCGAAAGATCATATAGCAGTAAAATCCCAAAAACCCTTCCCTCTCATTAAGGTCAGATGAGGAAGCTATGCTACATAATACTGCCTTTTAATGCCAGAGAGTGTGCACCGTACAGCTTATGAAGATAAGTTTACTTGATCTTATGATACACACAGACATACGGTATATACATGATATACACGTGTGCTGGAGGAGAAACCGAGCCGGCCCCATCCTGCACAGGCTCTGTGGAAAATCTGTTTCAGGAACATCAACCTCTTTGATCATTAAATTGAACCATGTCCCTTCATTTTCCCCACTTTTCTCCTCAGCTCCCCCACAAAACAACAAGAAATTGATGAGAGCTGTGAAATATCATGCATTGATTTTAGAAACTTTCTGAGTAGCAACAGAAAGATTTGAAGGAAAAAACCAGGCAGGATGGGTTCAGAACTGAGAGGCTGAGCTGGGGTCACACTGGAGTAGCCGAACAATGGAGGGGTCACTTTTGGCACCTTTGATAAACTCCTCCAGGGATAATTTCCCTGTAAAACAGATAAAGAAAAAACAAGAAAGACACTGTTATTTACCTTCTATTTGACCACACAGTTGTTCCTTTTATATTTCAGGAGCAATTCAGGGATCTGCAGAAAGACGGAATCCTGCAGATCATTAAGCTTCAGTAGAGGATCCTGGCTATGAGGGGACCCACCTTTAATAACAAGCCCTGACAAAAACTGAGGACAATTTTCCTCTTAAATAAATTAAAAATTTCAAATGTATTTAAAATGATGGTGCAGTTTGAACTTGAGACAGTAGAGTAGAAGAATATCACAATACAACCCCATCAACCATCATTTGGTGGAGCTAGAGAGGGAAATATTCATCTACTTTAAACTGAAACTTCACCTTTTTAACAGAATCAATCAAGAAATAATACTGAGATGTAGATTCAAAAAGTCTCTAAATATGTAGCCCTAAGTAAGAACCACTCACTGATTCTGAAAGGTCCTATTAATCAGTCTAGTGATGGGATTTAGGGCTTTTCAAAGGGAGCCGTTCATTTGGGAGCAGTTCACCTCAAAGAGCCGTTCAAAAAACGCTCTTTAAAAAAAATTTTTTTTGCAATATTTTAAAAGAGAAATGTCATGTGGAACTATGTTTGGGGACACTCTTTGTTGCGACACCTATGTGTGCGTCGCTGATTAGCTTCCCCCATAGAACTGATGGGTTCATGTTGCTATGCTCACTGATGTTGTTTTAGATAAAGAGCTGTTCTGTTTCAGCCAGCGTTTTAGTTTGTTGAATACTGCCTCCCACTGTGGAGTGGCAGACCACCAGAGGGTGTGTTCCAGTGTTGCCAGATGTACGATAATTATCGTATTTGTAGGATAATTTAGCACTCTCTGCGATCAATAATTCCATAAATACGATAATTTGAGCCCGTTTTTGTGTGGAGTTTGTGTGAGAGTTCCTTGTTTTAATCATTGTGTTAGATTATTTAAAGCTAAAACTACTTTAAAGATTATAATTTTGCACAGTGCTTGATATACTGATATTAAAACTGTGGGTCATCAGGCATGTCGGGCTGTAACAGTGTACGATCATTTTTCTTAAAATACGATAATTTTAAGATCCTGGTACGATACTTTAACATTTCCAATCTGGCAACCCTGGTGTGTTCCAACTATAGGGGGATCACACTCCTCAGCCTCCCTGGAAAGGTCTACTCCAGGGTACTGGAGAGGAGGGTCCGGTTGATAGTTGAATCTCGGATAGAGGAGGAGCAATGTGGTTTTCATCCTGGTTGTAAAACTATGGACCAGCTCTTTACCGTTGCTAGGGTGATGGAGGGGTCATGGGAGTTTGCCCAACCAATCCACATGTGTTTTGTGGATTTGGAGAAGGCTTATGACTGTGTCCCCTGGGACATCCTGTGTAAGTTTGGTCCGCATAGCCGTCAGTGTCTGACCTGTTCCCAGTGAGGGTTGGACTCCAGGGCTGCCCTTTGTCACCGGTCCTGTTCAGAGGAGGGTGTTGAGTTTGGTGACAGGAGAATCTCGTCTCTGCTTTTTGCGGATGATGTGGTCCTCCTAGCTTCATCAGGCTCTGACCTGCAGCTCTTGCTGGGGAGGTTCGCAGCCGAGTGTGAAGCCGCTGGGATGAGGATCAGCACCTCTAAGTCTGAGGCCATGGTTCTAAACTGGAAAAGGGTGGTTTGCCAATTCTGGGTAGGGAGGGAGGTCTTGTCTCAAGTGGAGGAGTTTAAGTATCTCAGGGTCTCGTTCACGAGTGAGGGAAGGAGGGAGCGGGAGATCAACAGGTGGATTGGGGCAGCATCTGCAGTGATGGACACTGTACCAGTCTGTTGTGGTGAAGAAGGAGCTGAGCTGGAAAGCAAGGCTCTCGATTTACCGGTCGATGCACATCCCAATCCTCACCTATGGTCATGATATTTTGGGTAATAACCAAAAGAACAAGATCGCGAATACAAGCGGCCAAATAGAGTTTTCTCTGCAGAGTGGCCGGGCTCAGCCTTAGGTATAGGGCGAGGAGCTCGGACATTCGGGAGAGACAGAGTAAAACCGCTGCTCCTCCACAGAGGAGTCAGTTGAGGTGGTTCAGGCATCTTGTTCGGATGTCTCCTTGACGACTCCCTGGGGAGGTGTTTCAGGCATGTCCTGCCGGCAGGAGGCCCCCGGGTCGACCCAGGACACGCTGGAGAAAATACATCTGGGCCTGGGAACGCTTTGAGGTCCTGCTGGAGGAGCTGTTGGAGGTGGCTGGTAGTTGGGATGCTGTCCCCGTGACCCGGATAGGCTGAAGAAGATGAGACGAGAGACGAATATTGCCTCCCAGCCTCAAACATCACAGTTAATAGTCAAAGACTCGGTTCTCCTCATTCACAGTGAGTCACAGAGTCGTTCATGAACTTCACATCACTAATCCAGTCACTCATTTCAGCATTATTCTGAGGCAGACAGAACAGTTCACTCAGTCACTTGGTGTTTGCATGCTAAATATATGAAATTAAAAATAAAACTACTGAGAAGTATTTAAAGAAAAGCTCACATTATCTAGCTTTACCTGGAAATCCTTTTTGAATTTCCAAAACCTACATTCGCACTTTGGGGGAAAAAAAATTCTCAAGAGCAGCTTTAGTCCAAAATAAATCCAACAAAAAATTGCAATTCAAAAGGATTCAAGTAGACAAAATGTACTGATGACCTCATCAGGAGGTTCTTATAGGAAAACACCATCTGTTCTCACGCCTACCTGAGGTGAAACACTGACATCATCTGGAAGAGTTGATGGTAGTAGAACTGGGCTGCATTCAGAAATGGAATGCAGCCCTCATTAACACACCTGTGCTCTTCCTACTACTCAGTGACATAGGTGTAACGCTCCCTTAGGGCAAAGGTCTGACTGCCTAACAGAAGGAACTATGCTCTGAAGAGGAGCCTAAAGGAGTGAATAACCCACAACACTTTAAAGTGAGCTCACGAGGTTTTATGTAAGTAAATTAGCGGGGTACAACATAACAGACACAACAACACAAGTTAAATAACCAACAAACATAGGTGGCGCCGGCAATAAAAAGAAAACACAATGAGAACCTCCAGAACGAAGGTCTGTTTGCTCTTTTTTTCTCTTTTGGTTTCCTTTGAGGTGTCCTTAGAGTTCAAGTACATATGACCCTTGATGGGTCCGCAATCATCCATCAACAGTTCATAAATGATTCAGTCCTACCGCGCTGGAGCGGTGCGTGGGTGGCTCACCATCCTCTCTTGACCAGGCCTCTGGTCAAGGAAGGAACAAAGGGGGGGGGAAACCTGACCTAAATAAGGTCAGAAAAAAAAACAAATCAATGTACATACATAACAAGATCGATCTGTTACTTCCCCTGGCAACAACATCATGTTGCATTTTAGCACTTCGTTTAACTTATACAGTTAAAACCCCAATACCATCATGAAGAGCATAACAACCAAACAGTTACTAAATGATGGTCATAGTATCAAATCATCACATCATTAGCTATCAGTTATTCTAAATAGATATATATATGGATGAGTCAAAGGTTACATCACATGATAAACGCTTATCAATATGATAACAAATCAATACATGGGTCCCATTACGGATCAAAACGTCTCGTCTCAGCAATAAAGCTGTCAAAAAAAACAAGCACCTGTTCGCGAACCAACGGTTACGTCATCATATGTCACGGGATGGGATTAACCCATCCAAAACGACTATCAGGTGTAAACTAGTGCGCACTTAGTGTTTGTTTGTAGCTTAGCGCTTAGCTTAGCAGTGGTTCATCAGAGCGTCTTAGCGCCGCATCTAATAACAAATACCTCAACCGACTCACCGCCGAGTTGATCAAGCTGTGGCGCATTGGTAAAGCACCCGGCAAAGTTGTCACAGCAGCGGGCGTCACTGATCGTTTGTTTAATCGGTTGAGTTCGCCGACCACAGGAACAGCAACAGCCACGTAGCAGAGGGGGTGCGGGCGGTCTAACCCGGACCTTATATAGGAGAGCCCTGCTCCGCCAAAATAAGGGCTGGCTGGAACCGGGAATTGCGCTCATAGCGTTACACCCTCCCCCCCCGAACCCATGAACGTCCTCGAACATGGCCCAGGTTGGCGGCAAACAGCCGGGGGGCTCAAAGTAGCAGGCAGCTCCTCCTCATCCTCTTGAAAAACACTGGAAAAGGCAGAACTCAGCCCTACAAGGAGGGCTTGAATACTCTTCAATACAGGTCGACCAGGCCCACCATACTGAAGCCGATCAGGAGGGTGCCGTGAACGTACTGGGCGAGGCAAGGGCGTTTCATCCTCAGAGCTCAAGGGGCCCACGACGGGTGGTGAAAGGGGCTCCAGTTCACCTGAAGACATTCCTTGAACAGCAGGCTCAGACAACGAGCTCTGGTCTCCTACAGGTTCGTCGGAGGGATCATCAGACACGGAGTCTGGTTCTGGGGTTCCTGGACTCACGCCCTGCTCCACCCCACCTGTCCCGTGGCCCCCTGCTCCGTCATTGTCCAAGTACGTCGGAGCAGATACTGAGGGGGCAACAGGTGGGCAAGGTTGAGCGACATCAGGTTCAGCCGAGGATATTCTTGGCATCTCAACCACAGTTGTAAACGTGGTGGGTGCGGTAGTCAAAAGTATAGGTAGGGGCGAAATAGGCTCTTCGTTGTCGCTACTAGAAGGCACAGGAGACTGAGGCCTTTGGATCTTAGGCTTTGCAGGTTTTTCCTCTTCAGACACAGGTAAATACCCACAGGGCAACAACAGATCACGGTGCAGAGTTCTGAGGGGTTTGTCATGTCCTTCGGGTCTGACTGTGTACACTGGAAGATCGCCGGCTTTCTTCGTTACGATGTACACAGACGTCTCCCTCTTGTCCGCGAGCTTGTGTTTTCCTCTTACACGGACATTCCTCACTAAAACTCTGGCCCCAACGTCCAACGGGGCAGCCGTTACATTTCGGTCAAAACGGATTTTGTTCCGTTTCATCACCTTGTTTGCATTGGATGTGGCCAGTTTATAACTTTCCTCCAAGTGGGACTTTAACTTTGTCACATACTGAGTATGGGAAGTCGACCCTTCTGAGGCAAGAGGTAGTCCAAATGCTAAGTCCACTGGAAGACGGGGTTGTCGGCCGAACATTAGCTCATAAGGTGAGAACCCAGTAACATCATTTCTAGTGCAGTTGTAAGCATGCACTAGGGGCTTTACGTAGTCTTTCCAATGGGTTTTCTCTTTGTCAGTGAGAGTACCCAACATGTCCAACAGGGTTCGGTTGAATCGCTCCACAGGATTCCCCCTCGGATGGTATGGGGTGGTTCTCAGCTTGTGAATCCCAGTCATGTCACAGAGGTCACGAATGATCCGGGACTCGAAATCAGGGCCTTGATCGCTGTGCAGCTTTTCTGGTAGGCCATAATGCACCAGGAAGTTGTCCCATAAGCTCTTGGCCACGGTTTTGGCTTTTTGGTTAGGGGTCGGCACAGCGATGGCATACTTTGTGAAATGGTCTGTGATTACAAGGATGTCTTTGACTCCACGATCGGGTTCCACAGAGAGATAGTCCATGCACACCAACTCTAATGGATGGGTGGTTTTGATATTGACTAATGGTGCAGCCCGTTCAGGCAATGTCTTGCGTCTCACACATCTGTCACAGGTTTTTATTTTGTTGACCACATCAACAGACATTTTGGGCCAATAAAAACGAGAACGGACTAAGTCCAACGTTCTGTCAACTCCCATATGGCCCATTTGGTTGTGAAGCTGGTGCAATACACTGGGTCGATATTCCTCAGGTAGCACCAATTGGTAAGTGGGGTCACTCCCCAGTTGTCTCTTTCTGACAAGAAGGGTGTTACGGNGTGTAACGCTCCCTTAGGGCAAAGGTCTGACTGCCTAACAGAAGGAACTATGCTCTGAAGAGGAGCCTAAAGGAGTGAATAACCCACAACACTTTAAAGTGAGCTCACGAGGTTTTATGTAAGTAAATTAGCAGGGTACAACATAACAGACACAACAACACAAGTTAAATAACCAACAAACATAGGTGGCGCCGGCAATAAAAAGAAAACACAATGAGAACCTCCAGAACGAAGGTCTGTTTGCTCTTTTTTTCTCTTTTGGTTTCCTTTGAGGTGTCCTTAGAGTTCAAGTACATATGACCCTTGATGGGTCCGCAATCATCCATCAACAGTTCATAAATGATTCAGTCCTACCGCGCTGGAGCGGTGCGTGGGTGGCTCACCATCCTCTCTTGACCAGGCCTCTGGTCAAGGAAGGAACAAAGGGGGGGGGAAACCTGACCTAAATAAGGTCAGAAAAAAAAACAAATCAATGTACATACATAACAAGATCGATCTGTTACTTCCCCTGGCAACAACATCATGTTGCATTTTAGCACTTCGTTTAACTTATACAGTTAAAACCCCAATACCATCATGAAGAGCATAACAACCAAACAGTTACTAAATGATGGTCATAGTATCAAATCATCACATCATTAGCTATCAGTTATTCTAAATAGATATATATATGGATGAGTCAAAGGTTACATCACATGATAAACGCTTATCAATATGATAACAAATCAATACATGGGTCCCATTACGGATCAAAACGTCTCGTCTCAGCAATAAAGCTGTCAAAAATAACAAGCACCTGTTCGCGAACCAACGGTTACGTCATCATATGTCACGGGATGGGATTAACCCATCCAAAACGACTATCAGGTGTAAACTAGTGCGCACTTAGTGTTTGTTTGTAGCTTAGCGCTTAGCTTAGCAGTGGTTCATCAGAGCGTCTTAGCGCCGCATCTAATAACAAATACCTCAACCGACTCACCGCCGAGTTGATCAAGCTGTGGCGCATTGGTAAAGCACCCGGCAAAGTTGTCACAGCAGCGGGCGTCACTGATCGTTTGTTTAATCGGTTGAGTACGCCGACCACAGGAACAGCAACAGCCACGTAGCAGAGGGGGTGCGGGCGGTCTAACCCGGACCTTATATAGGAGAGCCCTGCTCCGCCAAAATAAGGGCTGGCTGGAACTGGGAATTGCGCTCATAGCGTTACACCCTCCCCCCGAACCCATGAACGTCCTCGAACATGGCCCAGGTTGGCGGCAAACAGCCGGGGGGCTCAAAGTAGCAGGCAGCTCCTCCTCATCCTCTTGAAAAACACTGGAAAAGGCAGAACTCAGCCCTACAAGGAGGGCTTGAATACTCTTCAATACAGGTCGACCAGGCCCACCATACTGAAGCCGATCAGGAGGGTGCCGTGAACGTACTGGGCGAGGCAAGGGCGTTTCATCCTCAGAGCTCAAGGGGCCCACGACGGGTGGTGAAAGGGGCTCCAGTTCACCTGAAGACATTCCTTGAACAGCAGGCTCAGACAACGAGCTCTGGTCTCCTACAGGTTCGTCGGAGGGATCATCAGACACGGAGTCTGGTTCTGGGGTTCCTGGACTCACGCCCTGCTCCACCCCACCTGTCCCGTGGCCCCCTGCTCCATCATTGTCCAAGTACGTCGGAGCAGATACTGAGGGGGCAACAGGTGGGCAAGGTTGAGCGACGTCAGGTTCAGCGAGGATATTCTTGGCATCTCAACCACAGTTGTAAACGTGGTGGGTGCGGTAGTCAAAAGTATAGGTAGGGGCGAAATAGGCTCTTCGTTGTCGCTACTAGAAGGCACAGGAGACTGAGGCCTTTGGATCTTAGGCTTTGCAGGTTTTTCCTCTTCAGACACAGGTAAATACCCACAGGGCAACAACAGATCACGGTGCAGAGTTCTGAGGGGTTTGTCATGTCCTTCGGGTCTGACTGTGTACACTGGAAGATCGCCGGCTTTCTTCGTTACGATGTACACAGACGTCTCCCTCTTGTCCGCGAGCTTGTGTTTTCCTCTTACACGGACATTCCTCACTAAAACTCTGGCCCCAACGTCCAACGGGGCAGCCGTTACATTTCGGTCAAAACGGATTTTGTTCCGTTTCATCACCTTGTTTGCATTGGATGTGGCCAGTTTATAACTTTCCTCCAAGTGGGACTTTAACTTTGTCACATACTGAGTATGGGAAGTCGACCCTTCTGAGGCAAGAGGTAGTCCAAATGCTAAGTCCACTGGAAGACGGGGTTGTCGGCCGAACATTAGCTCATAAGGTGAGAACCCAGTAACATCATTTCTAGTGCAGTTGTAAGCATGCACTAGGGGCTTTACGTAGTCTTTCCAATGGGTTTTCTCTTTATCCGTGAGAGTACCCAACATGTCCAACAGGGTTCGGTTGAATCGTTCCACAGGATTCCCCCTCGGATGATATGGGGTGGTTCTCAGCTTGTGAATCCCAGTCATGTCACAGAGGTCACGAATGATCCGGGACTCGAAATCAGGGCCTTGATCGCTGTGCAGCTTTTCTGGTAGGCCATAATGCACCAGGAAGTTGTCCCATAAGCTCTTGGCCACGGTTTTGGCTTTTTGGTTAGGGGTCGGCACAGCGATGGCATACTTTGTGAAATGGTCTGTGATTACAAGGATGTCTTTGACTCCACGATCGGGTTCCACAGAGAGATAGTCCATGCACACCAACTCTAATGGATGGGTGGTTTTGATATTGACTAATGGTGCAGCCCGTTCAGGCAATGTCTTGCGTCTCACACATCTGTCACAGGTTTTTATTTTGTTGACCACATCAACAGACATTTTGGGCCAATAAAAACGAGAACGGACTAAGTCCAACGTTCTGTCAACTCCCATATGGCCCATTTGGTTGTGAAGCTGGTGCAATACACTGGGTCGATATTCCTCAGGTAGCACCAATTGGTAAGTGGGGTCACTCCCCAGTTGTCTCTTTCTGACAAGAAGGGTGTTACGGAGCTCCATTCTGTTGGCTTCTCTCAGAAACAAAGGCAACTCGGGAAGTTCCACTCTCAATGAGGATGGTGGTGACTCTCCTCGCTCAACCAGAGCAATGACATGCCTGATGACAGGGTCAGTACGTTGTTTAGCTGCAATGTCAGCTGTAGAGATTTGAGGAAGTAATGGTGTAGCAAACT
The DNA here is from genome assembly GCA_006937965.1 of Callopanchax toddi. Taxonomy (NCBI): domain Eukaryota; kingdom Metazoa; phylum Chordata; class Actinopteri; order Cyprinodontiformes; family Nothobranchiidae; genus Callopanchax; species Callopanchax toddi. The sequence continues at coordinate 5,289 of SSNR01000617.1, read as the reverse complement.
GGGTGTCGTCAGTGTAACTGTTGGGCAGACTGTTGACGTGGAGAGATCTAGATAACACCAGAGCTAGATCAGGGTCTGTCTTTGAGCTGTACACCAACTGACGCTCACACACTGCTTTGGTGGTATGCTCATCAACAAAGGCATAGTCTGGCTCGTTAAGGTGCTGCTGGGCGAACTTCAATATCCGTTCCTGTTCTTTTCGGGAAAGGGAATCATTGGACAGTTCTCCATGAGGTCGGCGAGACAACCCATCTGCATCAGAATTCTGCCTGCCAGCTCTATACACCAACTTGAAGGTGAAAGTGGACAAGGCAGAAAGCCATCGGTAGCTGGTGGCATCCAGTTTGGCTGAAGACAGAAGGTAAGTTAATGGGTTGCTGTCCGTAACAACTGTGAACTGTGCACCATATAGGTAATCATTAAACTTTTCAATCACCGCCCATTTTAAAGCGAGAAACTCTAACTTATGGGCAGGGTACTTGGACTCACTCCGGGAGAGGCCTCTGCTGGCGTAGGCAATGACCCTGTTCTCCCCATCCTGTTCTTGGTACAGTACAGCACCGAGACCAGTGGTACTCGCATCCGTGTGGAGCGTATACGGTAGACGAGGATCAGCAAACGCCAGGACAGGGGCAGATGTTAGTCTGTCAATGATGGATCTGAAGGCTTGCTGGCACTTTAGTGTCCACCGTCCTTCAAACGGTTCCTTTGGGTTGAGGTAGTCTTTAGGGTTCACGGTTGGTTTCGGTTTCTTTTGAGAAGGTGGGTATCCAGCAGTAAGATCGTGTAGCGGCTTCACGATAGCGGAATAGCCCTGGACAAAACGCCGATAGTAACCAGCAAAGCCAAGAAAAGACTTCAGTTCTTTCAGATCCCTGGGCACTGGCCATGACGTCAGAGTGGAGATTTTGTCCGGGTCTGTTTCGACACCGTTTTGGGACACTACATGCCCAAGGTATTTGACGGATGTCTGACAGAACACACACTTCTCGACCGATAACTTCAAACCGTACTCTTTCAGTCTGTTGAGGACTTTCATCAGACGAGTTTCATGCTCTTCAAGAGATGGAGCAAAAACGATCAAGTCGTCAATAAAGACTAGAACCTCTCTTAGGTTTAGGTCTCCCATGCACTTCTCCATCAGCCGTTGGAATGTGCTGGGTGCGTTGGTGATTCCTTGTGGCATCCGATTGAACTCCCAGAATCCCAATGGGCAGACAAAAGCAGTTTTGGGTTTATCAGTTTCCTCCATCTCAATCTGGTAATACCCTGATTTGAGGTCCAGTACTGTAAACCACATGGCTCCAGAAAGGGCAGAAAATGCATCTTCGAGTTTAGGCAGAGCGTAAGCGTCTTTTATCGTTTGGAGGTTTAGTTTCCGGTAATCTATACACAGACGTACGCTGCCGTTCTTTTTACGTGCAATCACAATTGGGGATGCAAAGGGTGAATCGGACTCTCTGATAACTCCAGAGTCAGACAGTTCTTGCAGATGTTTTCTGACAGCATCAACATCCTGAGGATGAATGGGTCTGGGTCTTTGTTTGAAAGGGGTTGGATCGGACAACTTAATGTGGTGTTTTACTTTATCTGTTTTACCAAAATCTAGATCATGTCTTGCAAACACCTCAGGTATGCTGTTGAGCTGTCGACTGATGCGGTCTTTCCACTCTGGTGTCAGACTTGACTCGCCAAAGTTGTATGGTGGTTGTGATGAAAGCTCTTTACCCTGGTCTGGGTTTTGTGCATATGTCTCCTTAGGGGTGGCTGTCTGAAAGGTGCTGATCTCTGCTATGAGCGCTCGTGCAGGAAGGTGGATGTCATGGTTGGACTCATTGCTCACCACAACAGGCAAAAAACATGGCCGACTGGGCGGTAAGTCAACAAGACAAGTCTTTACAATAAGACCACCCGGCAAGGAACTAAAAAGGGGGTGTTCCGTTATAACTGCTTTTTCTCCCTGCAATAGCTCTGAGGCCAGATATCCCTCAAGGACAACAGTTTGGCCTCCGCTGATGGTATATGGCTGGGCTAGACTTACAGAAACGTGCTGGTCCACCTGGTTATGGCGACGTTGTAGGATTTTATAAACTGCAACATAACCAGGGGCAGTGGGCTGAAAAGACTGGTGCAAGCGGGTATCAGAGTGCACACTATAAGCGACATCCAAAGTGTTGGTGCCAACAAGGATTACTGGGTAAGAATGATGAATGTCGGGTACAACAAGTGCAAGTGTGTTAACCTCAATAGGTGAACCAAAAAAGTCAGAAGGAAAAGTCATACGAAGCTCTATGTAACCCAGGTAGGGTACAATTTGTCCATTTGCTCCCTCTATCGCTAACAGATTATCTATTGATTTAATTTCATGATCAGAAAGATAGGCGTTATGGAAGGAGCGAGGGACTGTGGTGACCTGAGAACCTGTATCAAAAAGACAGGTAAAATCTTCCCCATTGATTTGGACTTGACCTGTGCTTTTGGTTCCCACGAGGCCTTTTGGAAGTTCATGTTTTCTGGGACTTGTGGTCACTGCAGCTTCTGTGTGTCCCACCGCAGAAACTGTCTCTAGTTTAAAGATGTGTTTTTGGCCTCCCACGTCTGTTGTTTCTTTCGTAGCTGCTTTCTTTTCTGTTCAACAAGATTGGGGTTTGATTTATTGGTGCAGACAGAGGAAACATGGCCGTCTTCTCCGCAGTTAAAACAATACCATGGCTTGGGCTTGGTGCCTAACTGAAGGGAGGGATGGCTGGGCTTTTTCTGTCTAGGGGTGTATTTTATGTCCGTGGGATTCTTTCTGGATAAAAGTTGGGACATTTGCTGCTGAAGGGCTTGGAGCTGTTTTTTCATGTCTGTAAGCTCTTCGTTGGCTGTAGAGTGCCCGCATGGACAAGCACTCTGGGACTGAATGTTAACTTTGTGTTTTGGTGCACCAATGTACTTCTTCATGAGAGACTCTTTAGCGAGTTGTCTGTCCTCTTCTGTCCTCAATGAAAGCAATATCTCAGAGAAAGGTGGGGGTTTATTCTTTTGTTGTTCCAGTTGTAATTTAGTTATTATGGTGTTGTCCCAGCACCCGCGACAGAACTGCCTCAACAGATGTTTATCGAAGTCCTTGGCTTCAAGTCCTCCTTGCTTTACAACAGCACTAAGACTGAGCTGTAGTCGTTGGAGATAAGCCGATGGTCGCTCTCCTGGGTTCTGAAGGATGTTCAAATATTGAGCATAGAGTTCTTCACCGTCCTGGACTGTTCCAAAGGCTGAGTCAAGAACGCTTAGGATGACCGGGGGTAGCGTGCTCGGGCTCAGACCTTTCACTATTTCAGCCGCGGGGGACAAAAGACTCTCCATGATGCGTCTGGTCACGTGTAGCGCTGACAGACTAGGGTCAGCAAGTAACAATTCGATTTGTGAACGCCATGAGTCATAGTCCGCTTCGTTACTGGGCTTTGGGGTCCTCCCTGAAAAAGCACGGATCCGTAACAATGTTGTAGCTTCACTGTTCCGGACCACATGTTCAACAACAACCCTTTGTACTTGTGGGGGGTCTAAATCGGTCATTGACAAAGTGAGTCGTGGATGAGGCCCAACCCGACTTTGACGGGGTCTTGCCCCCTGCTGAGCAGAAAAAGACCGAGTAGCAGGGGGTCGTTGATGTAGCATTGACGAAGCTGTGGGCTTCCCATCCACTCTTTTTTTCTCTTGTTCCTCTTCTTCCTTTGGTTCCTCATCTTCCCCCTGTTCCTCGTCTTCCTCCTGTTCCTCGTCTTCCTCCTGTTCCTCTTTTTCCTCCTGTTCCTCTTTTTCCTTCTGTTCCTCTTTTTCCTCTTCCTCATCATCGTCCTCTGCTCCTGCTGCGTCCAGGAGTTGGCCTATCTGAGCCATTACAGTCTTCAAGACGTCTTCAAAACGCTGTCCGCTTTGGTCTGCCAGCTGCTTGAGCTCCTGGAGATAGTTGGTAGTAGATAGTGGGGGAGGGCTGCTACTGGTCACTGTGGCAGCGTACTCACGAGACAAAGAGGTAACGTAAAATATAAGGTCAGGAGTGGTCCGTGAAGAGTATTTATAAGGCAGAAGTGGCTCCAAAGCCGAAAAAGCGGTTGGATCCACGTACTCAACGATCAGGTTTGAAAAAAAACTACTGTTGGGATCATTTACGTAAACTGTGCGATTGATCTCACCATAACTGCGCAAACAGTCGAGTATTTCGTCATCTGCTTTGGTGTTGGACACACCAGACACCATCACCGAACGCGGTATTACCACACCGGAGGTAGTAATGGGATCCATGCTTATGGTTACACAATATTG
>SSNR01000616.1:191661-237947 GCA_006937965.1 Callopanchax toddi | reverse complement strand
GGCTTATACAGGATCCTCCACCTGCCTTTAGGGGTCGAGTCTGAATCAAAAACCTGGGTCCACCTCGACTCCTTGACTCCCATCAAGAAGCGCCTGTTCAGAACCTTCACACAAGTGAGATAGATCTGCTTCTTCCCACAGGAGTGGAAGGAGCCCAACACCGGAGTATCTAGTGAGAAGAGAGAACCACTCTCCTTCTGCCAACCCACAACAGCTGGTTTGACATCCAGAGAGGGAAACATGTCCTCACACTCATCATCCCAGTGGTCAGATAGAGAACAGTTCTCTCCAAAGGCTCTCAGTGGCACAGACAGAGACTTCTCCATCACTCTAGAGGACCTGATGTCAGTCAGCTCACTCAGGGCTTCAGAGGAGAAGGTCCTTAGATGTCCCAGTTTGACGATCCCCGCCTCAATAAACCTGTTCTTTAATGTAGCAGATGTTAAGATCCCAGCATGAGGAAGAAAGTCATTATCGAAGAGTGGTTCCTCCAGCAGCCATCTCCCTGGTGCTGGGTCAGGAGCTCGTGTGACCTTCAGCACTTTAAAGGCCTCCAGCACTGACGAGTAGAAGGGAGTGAGTCCCGTCAGGTCGGGTCCAGCAGGTTTCAGCAGGAACAGATGTTTATTCAGACCCAGTCCACCAGCTCTTTGTAACAGGAGGTGAGCCAGAGGCAGCCAGCGGTGTCCTTCACCAGAGAGCAGTCTCTGAGCAGTCTGTAGTCTGAAGGCTGCAGTTCTGGACATCATGTCTATCAGACCCTGTCCTCCCTCTGCCACTGGAAGACACAAGGCTGAGGCTCTTATCCAGTGATGACCAGACCAGAAGAAGTTCACCAGGAGCTTTTGAACTTCCTCCAATAGACCCGGGGGTGGAACCAGTACGACCAGTCTGTGCCACAGAAATGAGGCCACCAGGTTGTTTGCTATCAGGACTCGTCCCCTGTAGGACAGCTGGGGCAGCAGCCATTTCCACTTAGACAACTTAGCCTCCACCCTCTCCAGCACTCCCTCCCAGTTCTGTTTCTGAAAACCTTCACTACCGAGATACAGTCCTAAGGTTTTAAGGCCTCTGGTTCCCCACCTCACCCCATCAGGCAGAGCAGGGACGTTACCAGAGTCCCAGTCCCCCACCAGACAGGCCTCACTCTTCTCCCAGTTCACTCTCGCTGAGGAGGCTTTCTCATATAGAGCTAAACTGTCTCTTAGCCCCTGGGCGTCCTGCTGGTCCTGAATAAAAACATTGACATCATCAGCGTACGCTGACACCACTAATGGAGGACATGGGACTGATGTTGGCAGAGAGAGACCTTTCACCTTCCTCCTCAGCATGGACAAGAGAGGCTCGATGGCCAAGCTGTACAGTTGTCCTGAGATGGGACAACCCTGTCTGATTCCTCTCTGCACTGGTATGGGACAGCTCAACCCCCCCGCTACCTTCACCAAACAGCTGACCTGGTTATACAGCAGCTTGATCCCCGATAGTAAGACCTCCCCAACCCCAAAGGCCCTCAGTGTAGAGAACAGAAACCCATGGTCAACACGATCAAAGGCCTTCTCCTGGTCAATGGAGACTATCCCCACATTAACACGATATAATTTACACACATCAAACACGTCCCTTATTAAAAATAAATTGTCCAACATTGACTTGTCTGGGATGCAAAAGGACTGGTCTAGAGGAATTAAAACCTTAATAAAATCCTTCAGTCGGTTGGATAAAAGCTTGGAGAAGATCTTATAGTCCGTGCACAGCAGAGAGACTGGTCTCCAGTTCTTTAAAAGAGATAAGTCCCCTTTTTTTGGTAGCAGTGCTAAGACACCACGCCTACACGATGCAGGAAGTGTTCCTGTCTGAAGAGAGTCTTTGAAGACCTCCAGCAGGTCCTGTCCCAGACAGCTCCAGAAGTGTTTGTAGAAGTCCACAGGTAGACCATCTGTCCCCGGGGCTGTCCCTGATGCCATCTGGACAACAGCAGCTGTCAGTTCATCCAGAGTTAGATCTACGTTCAGGATCTCCTGGTCTGTGGGGCTCAGGTGAGGAAGCCCCTGCAGCAGCTCTGAGACACAGTCCACATCACAGGGACCAGCTCTGAGACACAGTCCACATCACAGGGACCGGCTCTGAGACACAGTCCACATCACAGGGACCGGCTCTGAGACACAGTCCACATCACAGGGACCGGCTCTGAGACACAGTCCACATCACAGGGACCAGCTCTGAGACACAGTCCACATCACAGGGACCAGCTCTGAGACACAGTCCACATCACAGGGACCAGCTCTGAGACACAGTCCACATCACAGGGATCGGCTCTGAGACACAGTCCACATCACAGGGACCGGCTCTCTAGAGAGGCTGTTTATGAGCGTATTATATTTAGACGTCCAAACAAATGTAAAAACTTGTCTGATGAGATTTTAGCTGAAAAGCTGTGGCAGACTGGGGGGGGGGGTTCTTTTTGTTCGGGGGGGGTCTTTTTGTTCAGGTGTGAGATGATTTTACGACAGTTGAAATGAATGTTCTAACAGAAGCCTCCTACTGCCCCCTACTGGTTAAAAGTCACTTAGTATTGCTTTTAAAAAAAAGGAGCAGATAGAAGAAAATCTTATATGTTCTGCCCCATTTACACCAGCAAATAAATCATTAATAGTAAAAATAAAATGTTCACCAATAAAAATGACTAAAAGACAGCTGCCAAGCAGCACGCCAACAATTTCCAAACAAATCTCTCAGATACTGATTCAATCCATTTTCTAGAATTCTTTGCCGAGCAACACAGGGAAATTCAGGCGCTTTACCAGCCGGCCAAGGACGCCAGCGCTGACGCAGCTTTTGTTGTTCTTCACCAATCAGCAGAGAGGAGGGAGAAGTCAGGAGGAGGACTTAGGTCTGAGCTACTGCCACATTCTTTCTGTTGAGTAGGTGATGAGTTCTTCACGGACAGAGATAAGATCATATGTTTTTGTTCAGGCAGCGCTCGTGTTGATTCACCACCCTACAGTTCATCTTGCTGGATTCGATCCCTTCCAAATGAAATCACCTTCCATTCCCTCCCAATCCGTGCAAACAGAAGCCAATCCTTCAACAACTCCTTCATCGCAAGAGTTTCAGTGTTCAAAGCACAAATCAGCCCCGTCTGAATTCCAGGACGCCAGCCAATCACACCTGCAGCTTCATTCTTTCCTGATAAATCAGGCTCATGCAGATGCCAAAAAGTGTGAACCCAATCATCTTCATTAATCCAAAAGTGTTGTCCTCCAGAGACAGACTTACGAGACCCACAACTTGATCCATTACAAACTACACTGCATCAGCCAAAGTTGGAGTCTCCCTCTCTGTTTGAAAGTGGAAAAAATTTGAATCCAAAACATTGAGAAACCAGCAAACCAGATCTAAAAAAGGTATTAATCCAGAAGGAATGAGGAAGTTGCTCATAATTAGAGGAAACAAGGCAGTAGGAGTAAGACAAGAGGGAGAGAAGGAAACGTTGTGACCGTCCTCCACAGAAGCAAGAAGTGAAAAAAATAACCATGAATACACACGGATTTAAAATCCATTACCTGAATGTACCTGAATGAACCCATAGTTATGTCAATAAAATGTGTTATCCATCATGTAGCGTTACCAAATACGCTACAACCTCTGAACTTTGACCTCTGTCATCATCACTACAATAACCATCTTTTTCCCAATAACTTGGATTAAAATGACTCTTTTATTATGTTGTAACCTGAATCAACATTCCTTCCAGGACCGGTCGTGTCGGAAGACCCAGAAGACTTTCTTTAGTTAATAATTAAACTTAAAGACTCTTTGATGTCTCATTCTAAAGGACACTACCTTTAATCCACTGTCCAGAAATGTCTTAATATGATTAATGCGTTTTCTTCCAGTATTAATGAATGTTGATCCTGCATCAGTATTATTTCATGTTTCTACTTTTGCTAAAAGGTTAAATCATATTAATAATCCATTTAGGGGTTAAGCACTGGGATCTCTAAAGGCGTGAGCCATGTGACTTAGTAAGCTCGTATCCTATTGGTCCACGCGTCTCAATGATCCATGTTGAGGCTTCCAACCCGGAAGTCCTCAGTTCTCGTTCAGCCAGTGACGAGACCAGACGCTCACCATTTTCTCAGCTACACGGTGTGCCCGGTGCCGACTTTCCCTGCGGGTCTCAAGCCCCGTTTAAAGGTCGATGACATTTCCCCTGTCCTGAAGCTAGACACCATCTGTCTGCTTCTGTTTCCACCTGCCATGGGGAAGAGACCACTAGCCTCCTCTCCCAGCCAGACATGGAACTGCTGACAGACTCCAGTACACCTCCGTGCCTTGTGGCGGCCTCACCTGCCCGCCCGGGGAACAGACGGTCGTCAGGGCAAAAGTAACCCACAGACGACCTCCTCTACCACGCCGAGGTGATCCAGGAGCGGTCTCAGCCGGTAACCCAATCTGGTAAACAGAGGCTCTTTTGATAAGTAACACTCCGGTTAACTTATTCTCCAAACTCCCCTCATAACTAGATTAAGGTAATTCCCTAGCCATAACTCACCACAGGCTCTCGTCATTAAACTCTCAACTTAATGCCACCAGAAACCCCATAAGATGCTAACCTGCTACCTCATATCTCTACCTGTTCGTTCAGTCTGTTTGTTTAATAAAACATGTAAAGTCTAAGTCTGACTCAGGTTTACATCTTTCAAGTATAAGGTTCGTAATTACTCACTTTGAGTTTTCCAGAACTTAGAAATATCCCCGTAAGGTCTAGTGAGCGAAAGCTTCAGAGAAATTCTCTGTTAGACTGACAAAACTAAGTAGATCTCTACGGAAGTGTGTCCAAATTATAAACCATTAAAACAGGTTATAATACGCTACAATCTTTTTTTTAGAACATCAAAATTTTATTTCATTCAGTAAAAAACAAAACAAAACTAAAAAACACAAAACTGCAAATAAGCATAACCAAGAATGAAAAGGAACAGAAAGAAGAGAAAAACTGTTATTAATAAAAGCCCCTTTAAAAAGAAAATACATTTTGTATGATAACACATTAAGAAATTCATATAAAATCCATATTTCATCTATAAATTACCAACATTTTCTCAAATGGTCATGACATCATGTGTAGTTATACTCTTACTTACATGTCCCTTGAAATAGAGATTTGTCAATAAAGAGGTGTTATCCATCATTTTAAATCATAATGATCTATAAGAAAATAACATTTTCAGACGGTCATGACAACCTGTGGAATTATAATCGTTTACGTCAATTTCCCTAAATTAAAAGTTATGCCAATTAAAAATATTTTCTGCAACTTTCCATCCATCCATCCATTTTCTTTAACCGCTTCATCCTCCACAGAGGGTCGCGGGGAGCTGGTGCCTATCTCCAAGGGGGGAGAGGCGGGGGACGCCCTGGACGGGTCGCCAGTCCATCACAGGGCCTTTCTGCAACTTTGTACACATTTTAAAAAATCACATAAAATTCAACCCTAACTAAATATTGTCAGATGGTCATGTCAACATGTGTAATTAAATACTATTACCTTCATGTCCCTAGACAAAAAGTTATGTAAAAAAAACTGTCATTTTATATCATAATAACGTATAAGAAAATAATCAGATAAAATCAATATTTCATCTAAAAATTACCCAGAACTCTTCAGATAATATGCATAAGCTTTTCAACTTAAATAATATAGATCAACAATTTCAAATTAAAGCAATAATAGCTTCACTCGATCCTGAAAAGGCTTTTGATAAAGTTAGCTGGACATTTCTCTTTTATACTTTACAGAAATTTGGATTTGGCAAATGGTTTAAACACTAGATAAAGATTTTGTACACATCACCTAATGGGGTCACTTCATCGAGGCACGACAAGGATGTCCACTCTCTCCATCTCTCTTTGCAATATTTATCGAACCACTAGCACAAGCTATACGACAAAACAGTTCTATAGAAGGAATTCAGACTGACATGGGACATAAAACAAGTCTTTATGCAGACATTAATTTGTTACATTTACAGAATCTAAAATGTCCTTTAAAAAACACTTTGTTATGAGTTCATTTTCTGAAATATCAAACTACACAATCAACTGGAATAAATCTACTGTACGCCCACTAACTAACTGCATGAGATTCTGCAGCTCAGGAAGCACTTCCTTTAATTCATGTGGAAATATAAAGTATTTGGGTTTTAATATTTCTGCCAAAAGGTCAGTTGTTTTCTCTCAGTTACACCCCACTTGTGAATTCAGTTCAAGGTGAGCATGAATCTCCAGATGAACATCCTACCACAGATTCTATACTTGTGCTTCCTGCTACACCCACAGAATCGTGGTTTCATTCACTGGATTCAGCAGTTTCTCACTTCTATTGGAAATACAAAGAAGCAAAAATGTAACATTACAAAGAATAAAACCCAAGGAGGACTAGAAGCACCAAACTTTCATTATTATTTTTTAGCTAATCAATCCTTGTTAAAATGGATTCATGAAAATAACAATAATAACCCTTGTATAAAAAACTTTCATTGCCTGATTTAGCCTTCGTCAATCAAGAAGCATTCCTGTTTCCAAAATACTGCCACAACTCTGGCAGCCTGGTGGACAATCCTAGAAAAGGGCAAATCTCCTTGTACACCCTGTAAATTCACTCCAATCTAGAATAGTCCTGACTTCCTTCTTAATAAGACACCAGTTTATGACAGCACATGGGAAAACTAAGGGATTACACCTCATCGTTTTCACAATAATCACTTCATTGACTTCAAAGACGTGTAAGAAATATGGAACTGACAGCAAATAACACTTTCAATATAATAAATCTATCATCAGAAATAAGATTAGTATGACAATAAGCCCTATGGAGAAACTTTATATACACATTCACACACACACACACAGACACACACACGTGCTCACAAGGTGTTGACATGTCATCTTGAGCTGTGGTTGGTAATGAACACTTTGAATTCATCATTATGGTGTACTTTTCAAGGCCATTGTAATTGTTGTATACTCATATGTTTTATATTGCTGTGGTTTATCTGCCCTCTGTTTTCTTTGCAAGTCTGGAAGCAGATTCCTTGTAACTCTTGTACTCAACGTTTTCTTTTTAATTTGGGGTAATAACCAAAAGAAGGAGATTGCAGATAGAAGTTTCCTCCACAGGGCGACCAGACTCAGCTTAAGAGATAGGGTGAGTAGCTCGAACATTCGAGAGGTACTTGGATTAGAACTGCTGCTTCTCCACATCAAGAGAAGCCCTGGAGACCTGCCAGGACTCTACCTGCAGCATTTTGATTTAACTGTGATATATATTAATTTAAAGGTAAAGTCTGCAGGTCATGCATAGACCATGGATACTGCAGAGAAAGGCTATTTAGGAGACATGAATAATGTACAAGTGTGTGTCTCTTACGTACTGTCCGTGCAGCAGTCCTTAGGAGACATGTCTTCATCCTCCACATCCTCTAAAACATCATGATTTTCAGGAGTTTTCTGTACAGTGCTGCAGACTGACATCTCCTCACCCTGAACCAGAACCACAGATCAGCTAACCCGTCACCAGAAACCTTGAGAAAACAGTTGAATAATGGTGTTTACCACAGACAGGTGCTCTTCATCCTCCTCCTCCTCCTCTTCATCTTCAGCCACATCAGAGTCAGACTCAGCCTGGGCCATGGGGACCTTCAGAGATGTGATGTTCTGGTAGTAACTGGTCAGGTTATCATGGTTACCACTGGAGGTCAGAGCGATTTGTTGGTTGGAGTTCATCAAGGTCAAAGGTAACGCTTCCTTGATCATATCGTCCTCTTCAGAGTTTACGGCTGGAAAATTTTATTTAAAATTTTACAAAAAAATCAGTCAAGTAGAACTTTAAAAAACTAAATTAATAATAATAATAATAATAATTCATTTTGTTTATAGGGCCCTTTCATGATTCTCAAGGTTACCTTACAGTAAAACAAGACAAATATTAAAAGATCACCTAAAATAAATCAATAAAGCAATTACAAATCAATAATGGAAACAATAAAACTGAAGACAGATGAGATTCACAAATAAAAGCAGTTTTGAACAGGGAGGTTTTGAGACGTGATTTGAAAAGTGAGAGAGAGTCAATGCTGCGGATGTCAGGGGGAAGAGAGTTCCAGAGGTGAGGGGCGACTGAACGCTCTGGACCCCACGGTGGACAGACGGGACGGGGACAGAGCGACTGAACGCTCTGGACCCCACGGTGGACAGACGGGATGGGGACAGAGCGACTGAATGCTCTGGACCCCACGGTGGACAGACGGGACGGGGACAGAGCGACTGAACACTCTGGACCCCACGGTGGACAGACGGGATGGGGGCAGAGCGACTGAACGCTCTGGACCCAACGGTGGACAGACGGGATGGGGACAGAGCGACTGAACGCTCTGGACCCCACGGTGGAAAGACGGGATGGGGACAGAGCGACTGAACGCTCTGGACCCCACGGTGGACAGACGGGATGGGGACAGAGCTACTGAACGCTCTGGACCCCACGGTGGACAGACGGGATGGGGACAGAGCGACTGAACGCTCTGGACCCAACGGTGGAAAGACGGGACGGGGACAGAGCGACTGAACGCTCTGGACCCCACGGTGGACAGACGGGATGGGGGCAGAGCGACTGAACACTCTGGACACCGTGGTGGACAGACGGGATGGGGACAGAGCGACTGAACGCTCTGGACACAACGGTGGACAGACGGGATGGGGACAGAGCGACTGAACACTCTGGACCCCACGGTGGACAGACGGGATGGGGACAGAGCGACTGAATGCTCTGGACCCCACGGTGGACAGACGGGACGGGGACAGAGCGACTGAACGCTCTGGACCCCACGGTGGACAGACGGGATGGGGACAGAGCGACTGAATGCTCTGGACCCCACGGTGGACAGACGGGACGGGGACAGAGCGACTGAACGCTCTGGACCCCACGGTGGACAGACGGGATGGGGACAGAGCGACTGAACGCTCTGGACCCCACGGTGGACAGACGGGATGGGGACAGAGCGACTGAATGCTCTGGACCCCACGGTGGAAAGACGGGATGGGGACAGAGTGACTGAACGCTCTGGACCCCACGGTGGAAAGACGGGATGGGGACAGAGCGACTGAACGCTCTGGACCCCACGGTGGACAGACGGGATGGGGACAGAGCTACTGAACGCTCTGGACCCCACGGTGGACAGACGGGATGGGGACAGAGCGACTGAACGCTCTGGACCCAACGGTGGACAGACGGGACGGGGACAGAGCGACTGAACGCTCTGGACCCCACGGTGGACAGACGGGATGGGGGCAGAGCGACTGAACACTCTGGACACCGTGGTGGACAGACGGGATGGGGACAGAGCGACTGAACGCTCTGGACACAACGGTGGACAGACGGGACAGGGACAGAGCGACTGAACGCTCTGGACCCAACGGTGGACAGACGGGATTGGGGCAGAGCGACTGAACACTCTGGACCCAACGGTGGACAGACGGGATGGGGACAGAGCGACTGAACACTCTGGACCCAACGGTGGACAGACGGGATGGGGACAGAGCGACTGAACGCTCTGGACCCCACGGTGGACAGACGGGATGGGGACAGAGCGACTGAACGCTCTGGACCCAACGGTGGACAGACGGGATGGGGACAGAGCGACTGAACGCTCTGGACCCAACGGTGGACAGACGGGATGGGGACAGAGCGACTGAACGCTCTGGACCCAACGGTGGACAGACGGGATTGGGGCAGAGCGACTGAACACTCTGGACACCGTGGTGGACAGACGGGACGGGGACAGAGAGGTGGAGGAGGAGGATCTGAGACTGCGGGTGGGGATGTGAACCTACAACAGTTCACTGAGATATGGAGGAGCGAGGTGATGGATGGCCTTGAATGTGAGGAGAAGGATTTTAAAACTGATCCAGAATTTCACAGGAAGCCAGAGCAGCTCCTGTAGGACAGGGGTGATGTGGTTGGTGGACGGGGTTCTGGAGACGATATGGGCAGCTGAGTTCTGGACCAACTGAAGTTTCTGTATAGATTTCTGAGGAAGACCAAAAAGTAATGAATTACATTAGTCAATACAGGCAGTGACCAGGGTGTGGACCAGAATGGCGGCACTGTGAGGTGTGAGGGACGGACGGAGGCGATTAATGTTTCGTAGATGGAAATAGGCAGCCTGAGTGATTTTACTGATATGGGACTGAAATGATAACGTCCCGTCAAAGATGACACCTTAACCTGTGGCGATGGACTGATGGAGGAGTTATCAATGGTAAAGGAGGAGCAGTCATTGAAAAGAATCTCTGTTTGATCACTGTTCAGATGTCAGATAACATGTTTTAATCTCACTGAGACATTCAGAGAGGGAAGGAGGAGGGATTAGTGGAGAAACAGAGCTGGGTGTCATCTGCATAACAATGAAAATCAATATTAAATTTATGGAAGATTTACCAAGTGGAAGGAGAAAAATGATAAATAGAAGAGCCCCCAGGATAGAACCTTGGGGAACACCGGAAGTGACAGGAGTGGACTTGAAGGATTTTGATAGAACAAACTGAACCAGTTTAGAGGAGTGTTGGTGTTTCTGTCCAGGAGGACGCTGTGAGACGTGTCAAAGGCAGCACTCAGGTCCAGAAGAATGAGAAGAGTTGGTCCAGAATCAGCTGCAGTGAGGAGGTCGTTGGTCTCCGTGGAGTGAAGGGGGCGAAAACCAGATTGGAACTTCTCAAAGAGATTATTGTTTGAGAGATGATCATGAACTTGGGATGCAACTGTTTTTTCCAGTATTTTGGACAGAAACGGCAGGTTAGAGATCGGACGGAAGTTGCTGAAAATGTTGTCATCAGCGCCGGGTTTCTTTAATACGGGAGTTATAGCAGCAGATTAAAGTGATGAGGGAACAATACCAGATGTAAGAGAGGAGAGAGTGATGTCAGTAATTAGAGGAGAGAGAGGAAGAACAAGTCTCGACTAGGAGAGTGGATCTAACAGACAGGTGGAGGGTTTAGACTTTAGTTAAGAAAAAAGCTAACCTAAAAGAGGGTTAGAGTCTAGGTCAGGGTTAAGGTTGAGTTTAGTGATAAAGTTCAGGTTAGGGTTAGTTGGAGTTTGGATCAGTGGCGTGGTTAAGATCATGTCCAGCTCACAGTATCTGCTCTTGTGATTCTGTCCAAAGATACTTCTGTCCTTGTTTTTTCAGCTCATCACCACTCCTCATTAAATCATCTGGTTCACACAATGTAAAGACTAAACCTCTGCCCCCAGTGTTTTTCTTTGGGTCTGTGCACATTGTGACTTTATGTCAGGTGGGATCTTTCTGCTTCTCACCTTTTTTGGAGCATAACTGCTCTGTCCATCAATAATGCATCAGTTTTATATAGCGCTTTCTAGGTCACTCAAAGACGCTTTACAGAGTTGCATCATTCATTCACACAGTCATTCTCACCGGTGGTGGTAAACTACGACAGACGTCTGTAGCCACAGCTGCCCTGGGGCAGACTGACAGAAGAGAGGCTGCCATTCTGACCATCGGCCCTTCTGACCACCACCAACATTCACACACAGTCACACAGGCAAGGTGGTGAAGCGTCTTGCCCAAGGACACAACGACAATCTAACCCAGTAATGTAGTAGTTCCTGGTATTTATGCTGCTGCTGTGGTTCCACCGGTCCTTGGAGCTGGTTCTTATTCAGGATGTTTTTTTATTGTCTTAATTTCCTATCTGCTGAAGCTGCTTTATTGCCTGCAGTACTATTCAGACCACATCTCATTACAGATTAAATCATTATATGTTCCCACCTGTATGGTTGTAATTCTTTATAGTCTTTTTTCCCAGTAGAGAGAAGATGTGTTCTAGGAACCAGGCCTTAGTCCAGGCCACAGCTCTGCTAAACCGGTTAATGGCAATTTGCAGAGGGTTTTCTCCTTCATCTTCTGAAACTGCAAGATTGTCACCACTGAATGAGCTCAGCAGCAACGCCAGGAAAAGATTCAGGACCTGTCAAGAGAACAAGAACTGATTCAGAACCTGAAATGAGGCCAGGAACAGGCCAACATTTAAACCAGACCCTGAACCCATCACCCCATAATACCAGACCATGGATATTTTATTAAACCAGACATGGACCAGAAATGAACAGTAATCACTCACCACCAGGTTTCCAATAACGAGAACCATCATGAAGACAATAAGACACATTGTCTGACCAGACACTTCCATGCAGTCCCACATGGTCTCAATCCACTCCCCACACAAAATCCTGAAGATGATGAGGAAGGAGTGAAAGAAGTCATTCATGTGCCAACGAGGAAGCAAGCAGTCCTCTGAAATACGACAGACACAGTCCTTGTAGTTCTTTCCAAACAGCTGCATGCCAACAACTGCAAAGATGAAAACAATGATGGCAAGAACCAGCGTCAGGTTCCCCAGAGCGCCCACAGAGTTCCCGATGATCTTTATCAACATGTTAAGGGTGGGCCATGATTTGGCTAGCTTAAAGACTCGCATCTAGACAGGAGATGATGAGACAGGAGAGACACGTGAGGACACAGGAATGTTATATATTATATAATAGTATGATCTCAATGATCAAAATGTTGTACTGACCAGTCGAAAGGAGCGAAGAACGGACAGACCTTGAACATTTGCAAGTCCTAGCTCTACCAGACTCATAGTGACAATAATGCTATCAAAGATGTTCCAGCCAACCTGCAGCCATTGAAACAAAACTTCTTGTTATCATGGAAACTGTGTTTGTAGGTTGTTTCCTCTGAGACAAAAACTCTTACCTGGAAGTAGTAATATGGATCCATTGCAAGCAATTTGAGGACCATCTCAGCTGTAAAGATTCCTGTGAAGACCTAAAGTTGAAGAGGACATATGTCAGGCTCATTTGACCTACATGCATCTCTAAAATATTTCTAAACCCGAGTGATTAAAGCAGGAACACACTTCAGAGGTTTAAATGCTGACTGTGTTTGAACCAGTTACATAAATGTAACATGCTACGTCACAGGTATAGGTTTACATGGAAATGACCTCATCAAGACAGTTTAATGTAAAAAGAGGAATAGGAGACTCAAGATTTACAACAGTGAATCTTGGAGACTGCTTCTTAGTTGAAATTTTTATATCTTTGCTAAAATGCATTTCTGTATTTCAGTTTCATCTACAAGCTTCCACTGGTTAAGGTTTATCTAACCCTAACCCTAGACCCACTCCTCATCCTACTCCTATAAAAAACTCCTAATCTAAATTTTCCCCTACCCCTAACACCAAACCAACTCTATCTCTGACCTGACCCTTAATGCCAATCCTAACCCTACCACTAACCCAACCCATACCAAATCCTAACTTAACCAAACCCTCAACACAAACCCCAACTTTGACCCTCTCAAAACCCTAACCCTTCTCCCAATTCAAACCAGATACCTATCCCCACTCCTACCTCTAACCCCAATCATTAACCCATCTCTACACCTAACAACAAACCTAACGCTACACACAACCCTAATCCAAACCCGTATGCCAACCATAATACCAACCATAAAATAAACCATATACCTAATATATACTATATATATATATATATATATGTATATATATATATATATATATATATATATATATATATATATATATATATATATATATATATATATATATATAGTATATGAGAAACAGTCAATCTACAAATGAGACCATATTCCATGATGACTGCTTGTTGGTTCATTGAGACAAATATCTTTCATTTGCTTCCATAATTTCTGTTACATCAAATGTAAAATAGATAGTTTCATTTTGGGCTCTGAATTTTGTCTCCATCACTAACCAAATTTCCAATGCTCAGTAGCTTCTCAAAATCCTCAGTCATTGGGTAATGCTCCATGGCCATGAAGACAGTGTTGAGCACGATGCAGATAGTGATGGCAAGATCAACAAAGGGATCCATCACAATTGTGTAGAGCAGTTGTTTCACCCATTTCCACCAGCCACAACAGTTCCACTTCAGGAAGATTTCAGCAAATGCATACCAGTATGGAGGACATGACTTCTGGTCATCCTCAAAATCTGAAAGACACACCTGCTTTGTGAGACAACACTTTCTGTGAATGTGTAGAATGTCCGCACCTAAGGCAAACCCCCACTTTAGATCACATTCATATAAAAAGTACACATTTGTTAATATCTGGTATCTGGGTTCCAAGATGCAGTGAATTGTCAGGTTTATTGTTCCGGTAAGCAAACTGGTTACTGTCCAAGAGGGGGGAGGTGAGTTCTTTCAGGTGGGTGAGTATTATGTGTTCAAAAGATTTCATTATTACGGAAGTGAGAGCTATTGGTCTGTAGTCGTTGAGGGATGATATTTTATTGGATTTGGGTACTGGTATGATGACAGAGTCCTTAAAGCATTTGGGGACAGTACACTGAATGAGGGAGCAGTTGAAGATGACGGTGAAGATTGGGGCAAGCTGGGCTGACACCATCAGGCCCCGCTGCTTTCCTTTTTTATTTTTACTAAAGGAGGATCTGACCTCCTCCTCCTTAATAAGGGATTGAAGTAATGGCGGAGGAGGGAGGAAGGAGGCGGTAGGCTGCTTTTCGAACCTGCCGTAAAAGTTGTTTAGGGAATCCGGTAGGTTGCTGTCAATGTCTGAAGGGAGGGGAGGTCTAGTTTTATAGTTGGTCATGTGTTGTAATTTTTTCCAGACAGACTTGGTGTCATTTGATTGAATTTGCTGTTCTAATTTTTGTGTATACTTTGATTTGGCCTTCCTTATAGCAGATCTAAGTTTGTATTTGGCTTTGTTATATTGATCTTTATTACCTTCTAAATAGTAAGTAAGTAAGTAAAGTTTATTTATATAGCGCCTTTCACAGATATACATCACAAAGCACTTTACAATATAAACAAAAAAACAAAACAGAGATTTGGAGGTACCAGGTACAATATTTGGGCAAGATTTGGGGTACCTTCAGGGGATCTACATTGCAAATTATGAGTTAAAGTGGGACATTTACTCAGGCTTGGGCAAAGAGAAATATTGGGGCAAACTTCAATACAATATTTGGGCAAAAAAATAAAGATGGGAGCAGAAGAAAATGTAAACAAAATGGAGGGAGGGAGTAGCGTTTTACACACAGTCACAACAACCGATAAACACATCAAGGGGGGGGGGGTCAGGATCTCCACCAGCAGCAAGGACACGGCACAGCTGACCGACCTTCACTCCCAGTAGAGGGGGGGAGGCGAGTTAGGGTGAGAGAGCGTAGAGAGGGGGGGGGGGCTGAGCAGTCGCTTCATTCACTCTGTTGAGTAGGAGAATGTTTTCAGGGTCGCCAGATAAGATAACAGAATGTGTTTGGAGCAGGCAGTCCTGTTTGTTACAGCCGCCTTAAATGTCTGTCTCACTGGCTTCATCCCGTCCAAATTTGAAAACCTGGCCAGTCCCGTCTGATCCGTGTAGTTCGACACATCGATCATAATTCACTCCGCGCCAGAGTTCGTTCGCAGTCAGTCCTACGAGACAACTCAGTCCTCGCGAGTGTTTCAGTGTTCAAAGCACGCATCAGCCCCCTTTGAAGCACAGGAATCCTGTCAATTGCCCCTGTTAGCTCCGTTGTTTTCCGATAAACCAGGTCCATGCAGATTCCAATGAGCGTGCACCTGATCATCATTAATCCAAAGTTGTAGACCTCCAGAGACAGACTTGCAGGACCCGCAATCTGATCCATTACGAAGCCCACAGCTCTTGTCTCAGTCAGCCGCGGAGTCCCCTCCTCCGTTTTGAGAGTGTAAAAAATTGTATCCATTTTGTTGGGAAGCCAGTAAACCAAAGTCATATCATGAAAAAAAAAATATTTAACCAGAAGGAATGAGGAAAATGCTCAGAAGACAAAAACAGCTGCAGGAGGAACACACAAGGGAGAGAAGGAACAGAGACCGCTCTCAACAGAAGCCAGAAGAAAAAAAGCAGTGTTCTTTTTCCTACGGAGTACTTGGATATCTTTAGTAAACCATGGCTTGTTATTTTGACTGATTTGGTGGGGATGCACATCTCAACACAAAAGTTGATGTATGACGTCACTGTCTCCGTCAGCTCATCCAAACTGGTCCCAGACCAGACTAACCCAGCAGCTGTGAAATTATTGTGGGGTAATTGGCTGCCATGGCACAGGTGGAGTCCATAAACTGATTAAAAGCCTGGGATGGGATGACCAGAGAAGAACAGAGGACAGAGTATGAGAAAAGCACGGGTGTAGCGCATGTCCCTCTCTGAGAGAGCATGAATTTAAATGGCCGGTGTGGAGGGGGGTGATACTGCACTGCTTGGAGTGCAGATGCCAGGAGGAGGAGGAGGATCCAAAAGACTGAGCCATAAAATTAACTAGAGGAAAAACCTCTGCTGGCGGCCCTGCTGGTAGAAATATTGCTATGCAATGTGACGCGTCGGGTGTGGTAACCATCCTGGAACATCACTAGAGACCAGCTGGGCGCTCGTCGGTGGACGCCAGGGTGAGCAAACTGGGGGAGTCGAGCAGTGCTGAGGCAGGTCTAACGGCGCTGATAGAGAGTGGAAACATGGCCTTCCTGAGTGGCAGTGGAAGGTTATTGGAGTGGTTCCTTATTCTTGAACTGTTTTATGGGGTTTTTATTTTCCTTTAGCTAGCTTTTATTCAATTATTTTATCTTGTAAGTGAAATAAACAGCTATTTATTTCAACTGTTCCACATAAAAAAAACAGACTCTGAACAAAGCACTATTTCTGTAAAGGCCAGTAAGATCTGAAATAGTCTACCACTCCCCATAAGGGAATGCTCAACACTGCAAACTTTCAAAAATCAGCTCAAATGTTGGCTGAAAGCAAACCAGTCTTGTAACCATTAATTATGTGTATGTCTGTGATGTGTCTCGTCTTCTTCCACTTATCCGGGTCACGGGGGCAGCATCCCAATCAGGGAGTCCCAGACGGTCCTCTCTCCAGCCACTTCTACCAGCTCCTCCGTCAGGACCCCAAGGCGCTCCAGGGCCAAACCAGAGATAGATTTCCTCCAGGTCTGTGATGTGTGCCCTCTGTAATTATTGTTCTATCTTATGTTTTTCTGTGACCTGTCTAGGGACTACAGATGTAAACTAGCTCCTGAGCTATCATCCGACATATTTACATGTATTAATTATCCAATATATGTTCATTAATGTGCACTGTCCCTACCAAATAAATGAATGAACTACATTTTTTGTGTTTCTATTTTGGGTCCCCGAGTTGTTGCTCCTCCTTTTTTAAGAGCCTTGGGGTCTTAGTTCAGACCATCAGGATTACATCACATGCTAAACACTGCAAGTGTTTTGATCAACATTAACAGTGTTTACCATACATCTATATTATGTTCAATGAAGGCAACTGGACTTCTTTGGTTTCTGGAAACATTCTCAGCAAAATATCTTCAAGGAACCCGATACGTCCAGTAGCTTTTATTAAACATACAAGAATGACCCTAACCTGGAAGACTGAGAACCTTCACCAGCATACACTAGAGTGTTACAAAGTGTAAAAATGATGACCTTTTGTTTTTCATAACTGGTGCTCTAAACTACTTCAGTAGGTCAACAAGAACAAGAACTCATCCATGCTTCTGTTTGGAGGAAATAACCAACCTGTCTTTATTTCCCCAAATTTTATCTTAATATTTATGTTTAAGTTTATTCATATTTTAGACACTTTGATCTAGAGATGGGAATTAAGAACCGGTTCTGACCTAGAACTCCATCAGAATTGTGCACTTCCAACTTTATCAATTCTTCTTACCGATTCTTTTGTTCCCAGTTTTCTTGAAATTGCTGGTCAGTGATCTTTCACCCAGAGAGGTTAGACTTCTACGTATGCACCTGTCACTGGTCCGACAGAGCAATAACCCAGTTTGTGAGCAGCAGAGGGGCTTGACAGAACCAGTGCAGCATCTTCACAAACTGGCAACAAACGCCGGACCCCCCACTCTGCTTTTTCATAAATCGCACTCTTTGAGATTACTTGGGGGGTGAAGGCGATGCAGAGATTTGGGTCCGGATGCAGTGCTAGGTACGTCTGGTTCTTTCGGGACCTGACCTTGTCATGCCCCTCTGCTGCTAGCGCTGCACTTGTTGGACAGAAACCAGGTTAGTACTCTGTCGGACCAGTGAGAGGTGCAAAGAGGACGACCCCGGGGGTAGATGATGAGCAGTGGCATCTTTGCATTTAGGGCTGGTGGGTCTATTTTAACGTAAGAGAAAAGTGGAAGAGAATATTTCGTGTTTTAGACAAATATTGCATAAAAACCCACTCTGTTACCAAAAAGATTCTGTTGTAAATATTTGTGTATTTATATCTAAGTATTTGCCCTAATACTGACAAGCTCAGGAGGTGAAATCCTCTTGAAACTTTGGCGATAGGGCTATATACACAACATCACAAATCCTCACTTTGATTCAGTTCTTCATTCAGAGCAACACAGGGTGACAGTGGAGTGGGGTCACTATGATCAGTGTGGCTGCGTACCATTCATGGTAGATTCATGGCTCTTTGTTCCTGAAGTCCTTTGTGAAATGGAGTCTTGCTTTTCAGCAAGTGCTGCCTGCTGTAAGGACACAAAACAAATACTTTTATGTTTAGGAAAATAGTGGAAGTGGTTTTGCCCATTACACAGACCTCCTTTTCTCTTCTCTTCAGTGCCTCTAAGATTTGAGCGTACTCTATTTCCTTCTGTTTGGCTTCAACAATGGTAGCTTCATTCTGTTCAGCGTATGCCATGGCAACCACAGCTAGGATCAGGTTGATGAGGTAGAATGAACCAAGGAAGATGACAACCACGAAGAAGATCATGTAGGTTTTACCCGCTGCTCGCAGAGTCTGTAGAGACACACATGAGCATCATGACGACAGTTCAAAGGTAGACAGTTATAACTTATTGTTACCCTACAATTTCCCTGTGACCCTTGTTTAGGTTCACAGTTAAATTCATGCACACACTTGTGCTCTAATTCACAAAAAGTGTGCAGCACACAATTTTGTTCAAACTTTTACACATTTTTACCTGCAATCTGCTCTTTATCAGAAAGTTACACAGCAAACTGTAATAAATATATACAAGCTCAGTGAGTGTGAGCACTTTGCATTGTGTTCCATCAGATGGAGAATGTAAATATGGCCGTCCACCACAACACATCAGAAACAGCCGGCGTTTCTCTTTGTGAGAAGATTTCAAAGGTTCCCTGAAATTCTGCACAGTTCTTTGGTAAATTAAGGCCTCTGTGACACCAGTCAGCTGTGATTTAGTTGTTTATGTTTCAAATCCATCTGGGGTTTTTTTTTTTTTTGGGGGGGGGGGGTTACATTTAACCACATTTTCAGTTTTTAAAAGAATTATATTGTTAGTTTATCTAAAGTAAAACATGACTGAAGGCAGGCTATTTGGACCAGTTTCGTACTAACCAGTTGAAAAAGGTTTTCCCAGAAGTCCTGTGTCATGAGTCTAAACAGAGCAAGGAATGCCCAACCAAAAGTGTCATAGCTGGTGTAGCCGTAGTTTGGGTTTCTCCCTGCCTTTAGACAGATGTAGCCATCTGGACAAACCCTGAACAAACCACAATCATCATCACTATCATCATCATCATCATCATCAGTATTAATAATGTTTATTTTATTCTACCCAGCATCAGAACTGTTTCCACACAGTAGAGCATCAAGCTGGCCTGGCAGGTAATAATAGTTCTCTGTCAGACAGAAAGGGAGACTTCATATTTGTTTTTGATGAAGCAGAAAAAATGGTTTAAAAAATTCCAAACTTCTGATGCTACCAGGGTTGTTAATGTGTTCGTAGAAGTTGAAGTCAGTGCTGTTTTCATGGTGGGTGTCATTTCTATGAAAACTGCTGTTGGCTCCAGTTGAGTGGTTGTTTAGTGACAGTGGTGGCATCCGAACACATTTTTGTCTCAGGTTTCCCATGAAAAGCTGAAGACCAATCAAAGCGAAGACACTGAGGCAGAAGACAGTCAAAATCATGACATCACCAAGCTTCTTCACTGATTGGATGAGAGCTCCCACAATTGTCTTCAAACCTGCAGAGAAGGTGGAGTTTTAGGACTTACTAATGAATTAGCAGAGTTTAAAAAAATAACCAAACAATAAAACTAAAACACTGATAGCCAACAGACAGACTAACAATCCATCCTAATATAGAACAACTCACCTCATGTCCTTATTTGGACATTTTAATATATCGCCATCTTTAGACTTGTTACAAAGAAGCTAGAATTAAAAACAAGCTAACTTTCTATGCATCTGAAAAAGATCCTAACTGAAAAACTTTACAACAACCGTGTCAGCTTGTTTAGATCCATCTGAAAACATTCACTGTCCATTTGGATCAGTTACAACAAAAACAATAACTGTAGTGTTTTACAAACCTGGACCCGCCTGAGATGAGAAACAATGACCTGTAAAAATGTTTCTGAATCATCTGTGTTTCAGCTGCAGACACAGAACTGTAACAGCCCAAGAATTAAAGTGCCTGGTGGGAATTTTAGTTTTGTGTTGATGTTTAGTTCTTAGGTCTGGTAATATACTGGATATTATGTTTAGAACCCTTGAAGCAGATTATTGAGCAGAATTTGTGACCAAATTGACTTTTGTGTAAATTTACAAACTAAAGAGCAAATCTCCACCTGTTTCCTTTAAAGGTGGGGTTTACTATTTATTATTATTATTATTATTATTATTAAGATTATCATTATTATTAAGATTATTATTATCATTATTATTAATATTATTATTAATATTATTAATATTATTATTATCATTAATATTATTAATATTATTATTAATATTATTATTATTAACATTATTATTATTATTAAGAATATTATTATTATTATTATTAATATTATTATTAATATTATTATTATTAATATTATTAATATTATTATTAATATTATTATTATTATTAATATTATTATTATTATTAATATTATTATTATTATTATTATTAATATTATTATTATTAATATTATTATTAATATTATTATTATTAATATTATTAATATTATTATAAAGAAAAAAGCTCTGATGCTTCTGTTCTCTGATGCAGAAGTTTGCTGATTCTGAGGTCTGCTTGAAACAGCAGCTTTCCTCATGATTATTAATGATATGCACAACGCTGGCTTCTGATTGGCCCTAGGTATTTGATCCTGAATGCGATGGTAAAATAACCTGTCAGCCAGACTATAATGTGGATAAACTGACGGTCTAGTGTACTAAGCTAAGGGCAAAGGACAAATTAAAAGAACTGCTTCCTCAGCGTTTGTCAGTGAATGGTTGATACCTACATGTGAACTGACATTTTCTCCTAACAGAGCAAAACGTTCTGCTGTGACACCCGAACGGGGCAAAAGCAGACCGTAGGACGTGGGAGTTGCTATGTTAACGTTAGCATGTGTGGCTAACCACAAAGACCTCAGGATAACTGCTAATTTAAGAATAATAGATTGGATTTATAGAGTGCCTTTCAGGACACCCAAAGCTCTTCACAGAAGCTCCATCACTCATCCACTCTGTTGGAGGTTAATCTACGACAGACGTCTGTAGTCTCAGCTGACCTGGGGCAGACTGACAGAAGAGAGGCTGCCATTCTGACCTTCGGCCCTTCTGACCACCACCAACATTCACACACAGTCACACAGTCAGATGGTGAAGTGTCTTGCCCAAGGACACAACGACAATCTAACCCAGCTGGAGCTGGGGATTGAACTGGTGACCCTCTGGTTATCAGACCGGCCACTCTACCAGCTGAGCTACATGCCGCCATAATCACAGCAAAAATATGTTAGGAACTTACCCAACCGCTGTTCCTAAAGGCTTTCTACTCCTCCGTACAAAAAAAATATTCCTGTAGAAAAATGTAAAACTCAAACAGGGACTCAAACCCAGGTCTCCTGCACCAGAGGCAGTGTCTTGGACCTCTAGACTATGGCTCAGTTTTTATGATTTTGTTCTGTTTCTATTCATAAACATTAAGTATCACATAACATGAGTCAAGATCATAAAAAATCTGCAATGCTTAAGACTTTGTGGGTCAACTTAAGAATATTCTTCCACGTAAATGCATGTATTTTTTTACTAGCCGATAGGATTCCCAGACCAAATGAGGACCCAAGGCTCTGGTCTTCAGACTATACAGATAGTGGACATGTGGAAAGTCTGCAGAGCAAAACTGATGGTCTAGTTTACTAGACTATCAATCCATATCTAGCCTGTGTGTTATCTGGGCCTGCCTGTGGGGCGGGGGGGGGGGGGGGGGGGGGGGGGGGGGGGGGGGTGAAGATGGGCCAGACCATGTATGCAAATTCACATTGTGACGTAGATCTGAGAGGTTTTTCAAATCCTAGCATTTCAGCCTGAAACACCTCTCAGAAGCCAAAGCTGTAGATATACTGTATGTAAAGACTGTTTTCATGTTCAGCCTGCACGAAAAGCTCAGAGTGACCAATATTAATTAAAAAAACGTGTTTTCAGTAGACTACACCTTTAATCCAGACTAACACTATACCCTTTATTCTAGGGGTGCAACAGGTCATCATCAATCTGTGATCTGCACGGATCTCTCTCTACAATTCAGCAACCACGTAGTCTGCGGACTGGTCACATGGAGGGCCGAGGCGCCACCTGTTCAATCCAAAATGAGAAAAGGGCTGGTCGTGGCTACTGGAGGAGGAGAGGAGCTTGAAAAACCACTTGCATTGTGTAAGTCGCATGTATGGGAGCATTTTGGCTTCCCTGTAAAACACAATCATGGTAGAAGGGTGGTGGACTAAACAATCATGGTATGTAGGTAAAGCCATGAGAGTGTAAAAACATGTAGCGCGTGGCTTAAAGTACTTTGTTGTGGTGACGGATTTCCGTCAATCTGAAAAAATGAGAACATTTCCTTAAAATCTCTTTCTTGCTCTCTCTTCTCACGCTGGGCTCACTCTCTCTCTTTCTCTGTGTAGCACAAAGGAAGATTCCAGAGCAGGCTCTAGACTGCAAAAAATGTGATTGCAATTGTGACCAAATTTCTCAAAAGTGCGACTAAAAAAATTCCAGATCGCACAGGAGCGACCAGTTTGGAACTAAACTCTGCAACGTTGTGGTTCAAGAACAGACACGCATTAGATCAGAGATACTAAAACACAATTTCTAATTGGTCACATTGATGTCTCTGAACAAGTCCGAGGTGCAGAGAGATTTATGCTGCTAAACTCTCTGCAGTAGCTCAGTCAGCAACAACCCACTCCAAACTTCACACAGACAAACCAGCAGAAGCTGTAGTCAGAGTCAGCGTGTAATGACGAGGACGACTGCACCGAATCGCACTGCCAGCGTGTTTTTAATGAAAGAATTGCATCTCGGGATGTAACGCATGGGTCTGTGGGCCGGCCCCTCCCCTCTACTTTGCTGTGGTCCAGGTTAGGGGTGGGAATCAAGAACCGGTTCCAACAGACCAATTCCGTCGGAATTGTACACCTCCAACTTTAACAATACTTAACGATTCTCTTGTTTCCATTTATCCCAGAATTTGCTGCTCAGTAATCTTTCCCACGGAGAAATTAGACGTTTATGCACCTTTCACTGGTCCAACAGAACAATAACTCGGTTTATGTTGGAAAAGCGCAGCGTGAGCAGGGGAGGGGCTTAACGAGGTGAGGTCCTGACGGAACCACACCCTAACCGCTGCAGCGTTTACAGACAAACTCGTAACAAACGCCGAGTCCCCACTCTGATTTACACAAGTCACACTCTGAATTACACAAGTCACACTCTGATTTACACAAGTCACACTCTGATTTACACAAGTCACACTCTGAAGTACACCAGTCACACTCTGATTTACACCAGTCACACTCTGATGTACACAAGTCACACTCTGATGTACACAAGTCACACTCTGATTTACACAAGTCACACTCTGATTTACACAAGTCACACTCTGATTTACACCAGTCACACTCTGATTACACAAGTCACACTCTGATTTACACAAGTCACACTCTGATTACACAAGTCACACTCTGATTTACACAAGTCACACTCTGATTACACAAGTCACACTCTGATTTACACAAGTCACACTCTGATTTACACAAGTCACACTCTGATTACACAAGTCACACTCTGATTTACACAAGTCACACTCTGATTTACACAAGTCACACTCTGATTACACAAGTCACACTCTGATTTACACAAGTCACACTCTGATTTACACAAGTCACACTCTGATTTACACAAGTCACACTCTGATTTACACAAGTCACACTCTGATTTACACAAGTCACACTCTGATTTACACAAGTCACACTCTGATTTACACAAGTCACACTCTGATTTAAACAAGTCACACTCTGATTTACACAAGTCACACTCTGAATTACACAAGTCACACTCTGATTTACACAAGTCACACTCTGATTTACACAAGTCACACTCTGATTTACACAAGTCACACTCTGATTTACACAAGTCACACTCTGATTACACAAGTCACACTCTGATTTACACAAGTCACACTCTGATTTACAAAAGTCACATTCTGATTACACAAGTCACACTCTGATTTACACAAGTCACACTCTGATTTACACAAGTCACACTCTGATTTACACAAGTCACACTCTGATTTAAACAAGTCACACTCTGATTTACACAAGTCACACTCTGATTTACACAAGTCACACTCTGATTTACACAAGTCACACTCTGATTTACACAAGTCACACTCTGATTTAAACAAGTCACACTCTGATTTAAACAAGTCTCACTGCAGTCTCTGAGAGACTCAGGAGGCTGAAGGCTCTGCAGAGGTTTGAGTCCGGAAGCAGGACCGGGTGACTCGGTTTGTCCGACTCAGGATCTCACCTCGTCGCTCTGATGCTGTCGCCGCTATGGCAAGCCCTTTTAACATTTAATCAACAATCAGACCTCTCTGTAATTCTTGATTTTTAGAGCAATAAATTTATCCTAGGACTTGTAAGAAAAAAATTAAAACACACTCACACTCAAATCACACCATGCTTGTTTGTGGTGCAGAAGACTGAGTAGAACTTATTTTGTCGCTTAACAAGAACTGAACAATTGATAAAGGAATTGTTAAGGAATTGGATCGATAAGCAGCATCAATAATGGCATTGATATTGATAAAAACCTATCAATTCCCCCCCAGTCCATATATTCCTGTCCATTTGTGTGCTACAATCAGAGAGTTGAGTAGGCTAGGCTAGTCACATAACAAACAGAGTGAAGGATATAAAATAAAAAGAATTATTGACAACTTTTCACCAAGTTACGAGCTGAGCTGTCTGAAAATCACAACCAATGCTCTGATATGGAGCCATCAGTCCTCCCTGTAGCACATTACATGTTCACATTCAGCTCAGATCTAAAATTCATTCAGGTTTTATGTGTTGCGTGCCTCCTCATGAAGACCTTGTGGTTAGGGTTAGACCAAACGGTGTGACCTAAAGGTGCCACATTTTTAGTGAATTGGTGGAAGGGATTTTTACAGCAACATTTTCAGTCAGATGAAAATATTTAGTTTCACTGCCTGATCTGGTGTGGCTTATACTGAACTTTAATTTGTTTTCATGATTCAAAATTGGGTTTTGTTAAATGTTGTTTGTATTTAATGAGCATTGAGCAGAAAAATGTTGCAGTGTTTGACAAAATAAATAGAGCAAGGTTTAGTCTTTTCTTTTTGCTGATCTAAGAAATGATTGATGACTCCGAACTGTGATACAATCTAAACTGAGAGTTTTTGATCTGTTGCACCTCTACTTTATTCACTGCTAAACACTTCTGAGGCCCTGATTAGGACTTTCTCTGGTCCCCATAATTACAACTGTTTCCAACCAAAATCCTATGAGAATAAAAGTGATCAGATAACAGAAACAACACACACTGACCAGGAATCACTGTGATGGTTTTCAGGGCACGAAGAACTCTGAAGGTCCTCAATGCAGAAACGTTTCCTAAGTCTACAAACTCCGTCAGGTACCTGGAAAAAAAAATCTCATCATCATCACTTTCTTTACCATCACCATCTTTGTGAGTCACAGTAATGAGAGAAAACAGAATGAGAGAAAACCTGCACTCAGACCTTCTAGTATAAATGAGGAGTTACCCCCTGACCCAAAGCTTTAGGGTTATGGTCTACTGAGTCAAGGTCTGAGTACTCTAGAGCCTGTTGTGTCAGGGTCTAGCATGGATAATTGACTCAAAGGACGTGTCAGACAAAGAATGAATTAAAGACCTTGAGAGTTGTTTCTTGGGTTTGTCAGGGCTAAGCCTTATAACGGCCAATGGCCTCAATTGTACGGCACTCTGCAACCATCTTCAGTGTTTGTGTCTCCACCACATCTGCCAGTGACAGCTCTAATAAAATTGGTTTTGAATAATACTTCTTTTTACATATCTAACTTTCGACATGAACTTTTATGTCTGCAAGGTCAGAAACTGGTTGGGTTTACAGTTGCAGTTAAGCAATAATCCATTAGAGGGTGCAGTCTCAAAAATCAAAGATGTCTCACACTGTGAGCTCTGGGCCTGCAGCTGTAGACTATTAAGTGGCATCAACACACACGCTCTTCGGGTAGGGGAAAGCAATATTCGTGTGTGGGGGGTGTGTGTGAAAAGCATCCATGCTTGCATTAAAGCCAGTCATTTCCCCATTCATACACTTGTTCACACTCTGAAGTAAACTACATCAAAGCCACAGAAGTCAAACTGGCCTACACCAGCAGGTAAAGTGTACTAAGTATCTGTCACGGCCCCAGACCCCAGCTCCCCTGGTTTTTGGTTTATGACTCCTTTTGCTTGTTTTGGTTCATCTGCTTTGTTTCCCCAGTTTAGTCTTAGGTCCTGTGTTGCTACCCCTTTATTCTAGTTTTTCAGTTTTTACCTTGGACTTTGTACACTTATAATAAATAACTTTGAGTTTTACTTCTGCCTCCTGCCCCTCCATCTCCTCACCTCGCATTTGGGTCCACCTCACCCCACCCCACCTGACAGTATGAACCAACCAGCCATGGACCCAGTGGGTGAGCGCCTTATTCTAAAGTTTTTTTTGTGCAGTCCAGCACCACTTCGCTGCAGCCTCCATGTCCTGCTGCCACTTTGCCGCAAGCCCAGCTTCTGGACTTGGAGCCACCTGAGAAGGCAATGTGGAGGGTGAGACAGTTTACCAGTGTGGAGGGTGAGACAGTTTACCAGTGTGGAGGGTGAGACAGTTTACCAGTGTGGAGGGTGAGACAGTTTACCAGTGTGGAGGGTGAGACAGTTTACCAGTGTGGAGGGTGAGACAGCTTACCAGTGACGCCCTGTGCACCCTTTTCATGGGACCGGCGTGTCTCACCTGAAGCTCAAGGTGGCAGAGCTGCTCTACAGCCTCTTCCACGATGACCCCAGGCTGGCAGCAGCCCCAGCGCTAAAGCACAACTATCTCCATGTTAAGGGGGAGAAGGTGGCTGCTCTGGAGGACACTTTGTCAATACTGGTTCCTGCAGCATCTGGCTCCTCTGCAGTACCTGTATTTGCCTCAGTGAGGGTTCCTGAGAACGCCTCACCTTTGGATACTGACTTTGTTTCTACGAGGGTCAGTGTGGATGCCTAGTCTCAGCTCCCTGTGCCAGTCCTAAAGTTAAATGTTCAGAAAATAAAATGTTCTGTAATCTGACATCAGAACCCTGATCAAATAATGTAACTTAATGAAACACAGCTGTTTATATACTGTCTGCTGTAGGATAGAAAGCTGCTAGTTTTGAATCATTATCATCATTGATCTGTAATTATTACGCCATGCTGATGACCATGAAGTCCAGCCAGTTCCAGGGGTCTTTGAGAAAGGTGAAGTCTCCCACACAAAATCCTCGGGACAATACTTTGATGGTTGCTTCAAACGTGTAGATGGCTGTGAACACGTATCTGTTTGGGTACAGAAGACATGTCAGAGAATGAAATCAACAAAACATACCAGCAAAGAATCAGATCAGAAGTTAGAGTTAGGGTTAGATAGACAATAGATTAAAACAACAAAAAATAAAAAAAAACAAATATGTTTTAACAAGAAAAAACACTCATTAAAGACAGGACTGTTCTGCCTTATGAAGTTTATGAAGAAGTTTTTTAGAAGCATTCTTATAGATGACAACATAATCTAGAAAGGGAAAGATTGTCGTTTTGACCAGGGTTTGCTCTGAGGAACAAATAAAGAATGACCTATCGCAGTGCAGGAAACTAATTGTTGACTTGACTACAAAGTAATGTATGGATGTGAATATCAAAGTGTGCTTTCTATCCAGATACTTTTAGGAACTGACTAGTTTAGCACTCAGTGCGTTTACATGCACATCTAGGTTGATCTTATGTAAATTAACTGGGAGTCTTTATCCTAGTTTTCATGTCTGTTAGAAAACCGAACTCTCAAATAAAGTTCGTTCCGCTACAACAGGAGGCGCCATGCGCCCTATCATGTCGGCGTTCTGCTGGTTGTTTTCTTAGCGTTTGAAAACTCATGTTTCAAACGCTTCCATTGGACATGAATCTGCTCAGGCGTCTTCGTGTACCCAGCGCTGGCAGGCCGTTTGTTTTTGCTGCTATCGTCTTTTAGCGCTACTGATTTGTTTGTAATCCCACTTCCGCGGTGTCGTCAGTCCCAGAGAAGCGTCCAGCCGGCACTAGCTCCAACCGCATTATCTGTGTGCTTTAGCTTGATTAGATGCAGTTCGACTTCAGCTGGACTAACGTGTTTACATGCAGTTAAAAAACACGACTTCAGTCGATTTAAAGCAATAATTCAGTTTTCTAAAGTCCATGTAAACACACTGACTGATCAATCCATGGAGAAGATTCTGGGATGGCAGGTGGGTTGAGGTAAGTTCCCCCTAACCTCGCCTTCCTCTGCTTATTTGGGTCCGGGTCGCGGGGGCAGCATCCCAAGAAGGGCATCCCAGGCCGTCCTCTCCCCAGCCAGGTCCGCCAGCTCCTCAGCTGGACGCCCAGGCGTTCCCAGGCTAAACTGAAGATGTATTTCCTCCAGCTTGTCCTGGGTCGACTCGGGGGCCTCCTGCCGGCAGGACATGCCCAGAACACCTCCCGAGGGAGGCGTCCAGGAGGCATCCTGACCAGATGCCCGAACCACCTCAACTGACCCCTCGATATGGAGGAGCAGATGTTCTATTCTGAGTCCTTCCTGGATGTCTGAGCTCCTCCCCCTATCCCTAAGACTGAGCCCGGCCACCCTGAGAAAGAAACTCATTTCGGCCACTTGTATCCATGATCTCGTTCATTCGGTCATTACCCAAAGCTCTGACCAGGTGAGGGTTGGGACGTAGACCGACTGGTAAATCGAGAGCTTTGCTTTCTGGCTCAGCTCCTTCTTCACCACAACAGACCAGTTCAGCGTCCATCACTGCAGACGCTGCCCCAATCCGCCTGTCCATCTCCCTCCTTCCCTCACTCATATACCCAAGATACTTAAACCCCAACCCCCTCCACACCACGGCTGCTCCTAGAAATCCTGTCCATAAAGGTTCTGAACAGGACCGGAGACAAAGGGCAGCCCTGGAGGAGTCCAACCCTCACTGGGAACAGGTCCGACTTACTGCCGGCTATGAGGACCAGACTCACACTCCTCTGGTACAGGGACTGAATGGCCCTTAACAAAAGACCATCCACCCCGTACTCCTGGAGCGCCCCCCACAGGGTGTCCCTGGGGACACGGTCATAAGCCTTCTCCAAATCCACTAAACACATGTGGACTGGTTGGACAAACTCCCATGAGCCCTCCATCACCCTAGCGAGGGTAAAGAGCTGGTCCACAGTTCCAGGACCAAAACCACATTGCTCCTCTTCTATCTGAGGTTCAACCATCGACCGGACCCTCCTCTCCAGTACCCTGGAGTAGACCTTCCCAGGGAGGCTGAGGAGTGTGATCCCCCTATAGTTGGAACACACCCTCTGGTCCCCCTTCTTAAAAATGGGAACCACCACCCCGGTCTGCCACTCCACAGGAACTGCCCCCGATGACCACGCAATGTTGCAGAGACGTGTCAGCCACGACAGACCTACAACATCCATCGCCTTGAGATACCCAGGTCGGATCTCATCCACCCCCGGGGCTCCGCCACTGCGTAGCTGTTTGACTACCTCAGAGACTTCTGTCCCAGAGATTGGACAGTCCGTCCCCAGGTCTCCCAGCTCTGGTTCCTCATAGGAATGCGTGTCGGTGGGATTGAGGAGCTCCTCAAAGTATTCCTTCCACTCATTCCTTGTGAACAATGTTACGATAGCTTCTCATGGAGTTTAAGATTAAATTAAGTTTAATCCTAGTTGATTGTTTCCAGGTGTGAGTCTCTTCTGTGTGTGTGTGCGTGCGTGCGTGCGTGCATGTACTCACTCCACTGTCTTGCTCCATGCTGGAGGATCACTCATGGTCATGAACACACAGTTGGCCAGAATCGTCACCATGATGAACAAACTGAATAAAGTTTGATCTTTAAGGAATCAATCAGCTTTAAATTCAGTTGGACATTTTCTTTTTTAGTTTTGATTTTTTTTTAGCATTTTTAATTATTTTGTTGTATTTGTATTTCTTTTGCTATTTCTGTTCAACCAATGGGTCAACAAATGTTTAACATGCTTGATAAATAAAGTTGATGTCATGATTCCTGTCTGATTGGTTTAGTTTGACTTGGGTTTCTGTCCCTCATTGGTTCTGTTAGGTTTACAGGTGTTATTTGATTTTGTCCTGTGTGTTAGTTTTAGCTCAGTCTGGTTCAGGCCCCTGTGTTTCTTCATGGTCTTATCCTGCCCTGTGTGTCTAATTAGTTCCACAGTCCAGTAAAGTCCACAGGTGTGTCTTGTCTCCCTGATTGCCTCCTCGTATATTTAAGCACCCTTGTCTTGTCTCTCCTATTCTTCTTCTTCTAATAATTTCTGGCAGGCTGGATGCCAGATGGCGTATTGCTGCCTCTCTCCGTCAAGGAGGAGTTACTGATCCAAAGTATCACACTCTTTTATAGAGTCCAGTGGCAAAAATAAAATCTAGAAGAGCTTTATAAATTTCCACCTGGTGATTACTAGGACCAAGCAACGCCCTGATAGAGACCGAGTCATATCCCAGGTCAAGTACTTGTGAGAACAGAGTACGTCTTTGGGCATTATATCTACCACATTCAAACAAAACGTGAAACACCGTCTCTTCTTTCATGCAGTTCTCACAAAGACCATCATCATGTTTTCTGATCCTGTGGAGTCCAGATGCCAATCCACAGTGACCAAAACGTAGCCGTGTTATCAGGACCTGCTCTGTTCTGCTGGTTCCCCAGGTTGCAGTGTTTCCAACATACTTCTGAATATTATAAAAATACTGACCCTTCCTCTCTAGTTCCCACTCATGCTGCCACTGTGCAACAATTGCTTTTCTGATGAGGCTATGATGTTCAGGCCGGCCATAATCTACAAAAACATCTATTAAATCGTGCTTTAAAGCCTTTTTTGCAGTTTTATCTGCACACTCATTCTCATCAATCCCCACATGAGCTGGTACCCACAGAAAACCTCCCTCCACTCCCTCTCTATGTGCTCTATATAAAGCAAGCAAAGCATCCATAACTAAATCAGGCCTAGTCCGAGACGTTCCAGATTCAAGGGATGATAGGACGGCTGCTGACTCAGAGCAGACTACGGTTCTTTCTGGCGTCACGTCTCCCACCCTGTTAGTACAGAAAGTATAGCCATAAATTCAGCTGTAAAAACAGCTGCTCCATCTGGGAGTCGTTGAAGGAACATGTACACCAAACGCACTTCTTTGACACTCAGGTCTACCGATCCATCAGTATAAACTTGAAGCCAACCAGTCCAGTTAACCAAACTAGCCTCCCTAAATACTGAGATGGGATTTTCTCTGCCCCTCTTTGTCTCTCCTCTTCAGATTGTCGCTCCTGCCTTATTCTCCTAGTTTCAGCTCTTTAAGCCCTTTAACTTTAGTTTGTGCTATTTTTACCTTGGACTTTCCCGTATGGAAAAACCACATGAACTTTACTTGTTTTTCACATGTGGAAAAACATGTGACCACACAGGAACACAAACATGTTAAGTGTTCCTAAATCACATGGAAACACGGGTTGCACATGTGTTTTATATGTTAATTTAACATGTTTTACATGTGAAAACATGTTCTTTCTCCCCATGGGGTTCACATTTTTTTGTTCCAAATTCACACAGGAAACATGTGGAAAACATGTTTCTTTACATGTAGTTCACATGCATTACATGGTCATTTCACATGTGATGTTCACATGTGAAGTTCATATGGTTTTTCTCTAAGGGTTGTTTTAGTTTTTTCAGTTCATCAGACATGCACATTGGGTCCTCCACCACGTGTCCTGACAGTTTATATTAAAACAGCATGCCTAGAGGTTGGCTCTTGAACTGAAATCTCAACACAACAGGATCTTTTCATAAACTAAAACATACCTGTAGAGCTTATAACATTAGTAAAACATCAGCTTTAGAAATTAGCTTTAAAATGAGCTTCAGTACACTTTTAGTAAAGATTCTATGCAAAGTTTTATAAATGAGGCCCCAGGTTATCTCAGAATGAGACATTTTGAAGCTAACAAGATAATCAACACTAGATGGCAGAACACTGCTATCCATAGTATTAGCTAGCGAGCCATCCTTTGGATGGCCAGTTTTCAAAAATGATGGCCTAAATCACAAGAAAGTTCATCCTGTACTTCTGAGACAGACAGGTTTGAAGGAGAGACCAGGTCTGCTGGATGGAGGAGGCTGAGGTTGTAACAGGGTTTGGAATGGGGGGGCTTTGGTTGAGTTAACAGTGAGGCCATTTGAGATTCATTGGAAATAACAATAGCCTCGTTTACAGCAGATGCAACAGCAGCAGATGATCTGTCACTTTAGGTTTTCAGCCTGGTGCATCTCACAACCAGGAGGCTCTGATCACCAGACCTCAGCGCCCTAGTGGGGTCGTACGGGTGGAGAAGTCCACTGATGTAGGTGGGTGCTGGATCATGTACGGCCCGATAAACCAGAACCAGGAGCTTGAATTAAACTCTGGAGTTTATGGACAGCAAGTGAAGCTGGTGAGGTAGTGGGGTGACAAGGGTGAATTTAAAGGACTTCGGGATTTTAGAAGCCTAGCACATTCTGGACCATCTGTAACCAGTCCAATGAAGTTTTCTAAACCAGGTGTTATAAATAAGGCAAGGTGACCAAGAGAATCCCCGACACGAAGAATGAGCCTGTCTGGAGCACAGATGAGCATTTCAGTTTTTGATTCATTTAATTGTAAAAAGCTCCCAGCATCCAGTGTAATACAGAGTCTAAGCACATCTGCAGCAACTATAGTTTATACATTTCATGGAGGTGAAGGTCCTCAGTCATCAGGTCACGATGATCCAACAAAGTGTTTTAAATAAAGACAACTGGACTTCTTTGGTTCTCTGAAGACGTTTCTGCTCATCCCAGTAGCTTTGTCAGTTCTGTCTGTAGTAAAGGAGAGAGAGTCTTCTCTTCCTCTGTCTGTGACACACCTCCTTCTCCCCCTTGAGGAGGTGTTCGCTCCACTGTATTCAGCTGGAGTCCTGGTGAGGTGTTCTGATCAGAGGAGAGAATGAAGTTCAGAGCAGACTGGTAGGAGGTGGAGAGATGAAATCTGAGTCCTCCTCTGGTTAAAGCTGGTTCTTCACGTTTGACATAGATGTCTTCTTTAACTCCTCTCTCAGACCATCGGTCTTCTCTGTCCAAAATGTGGACGTTGTCCTTTTCAAAGGTGTGTCCCTTGTCTTTGAGGTGGAGGTGGACCAAGACTCAGCAGTCCACAGGGTGGTCCACCTAACCTTGTTATTTAATCTCTCCAGCGTTTCCACTCGATGGCCGTCTCCTCCTACGTCTCCTCCATTCCAATCATCAACCTGGTCTCCCTGCCTGTCTCCCAGTCCGTTGCTCCTCACTCCCCATTCACTCCACCAGCGTGGAACCCAGACTGGCTGTTTTCTCTCTCTCTCTCTCTTTCTCTCTCTGCACACAGTAAGACTCTATCTCCATCCCATCATCATCCATTCAGTCCGTTACTCCGCCTGAGCTCTCTCTCCTCTCTCCAGTGAAGCATCCTAGACCTGGAACCGTGTGCCATTCCATCCGGATCAGACAGACCTCCCCAGGTCCTCCTCCCACTTAACCCTAATAAACACTGTTTTCATTGACCTTCTGTCCTCCAGCAGTCTGTGTTCGCTCCACGGTCCGACCTACACCCCCACATTATAACATGAAGTGCAGCTGACCCCTGTGATAAGGGCTTTCAGTTTATACAGGTTTTAATATAACAGCTTCAAAACAAACCAATGACTTCTTTAAGGATATGAATGGATGAGTATTCTTATTGCAAATATCCTCAGAGAGCTGAAAGGGCTGAGCAGGTAACACGCAGGTTCAGCATTAAACCTGTAGAGGACGTTTCCTTTGCTGAGCACAATGAAGGTCTGCAGAAAGACAAACACAAAGACAATAACATCTGAATCATCTCCTTCATGGTGTTTAAATGTCTTATATTTAATGACCTGCATGTTTTACAGGTGTCTCTGCTTTAACACACCTGGTTTACATCAGTAGGTGGTTAAAGGGCTTCAGCTAAGCTTGATGACATCAGCTCATTGAATCAGACGGGTTGATTTTAGTCAGATTTAGTTAAATCTATATGTGATAGTTTTAGTCCAGTTTTAGTTGATCAAACCCCAAAGTTTGTGGCAGTTTTAGACCAAAAAAATTGCAGTTGTCCCTTTGACATGATTTTTTTTAGAGGGCATTACCACACCATACCAACTTTATTTATAAAGTTGATTTAAACACAGCGTGTGAGCTGACCAAAGCACTGCACACCACAGAAAACCACACAGAGACTAAAACAATAAAATCAGTTCAAACACCTAAAACATTCAGATAAAAACCAAATTAAAGAGTTTCTCTCTAAAGCCAGCTCGTAGCAGTGGGTCTGTAACTGTGGTTTGGAGGCTGTGATGGACGGCGACTGGCGGATGGTAATGGGCAGTACTTCCAGACGGGGCCAGGTCTACTAAAGCCCTCTCCCCTCTTGCTTTGTAGTTCATCGTACCTGTACGAAGTATCAGGTGGTCAGCAGACCTCGGAGAGCGCAGCAGCACATAGGGTGGTAGGATGTGTGAGACCGTTAAGAGCAGGACCCTAAAGCACAGGGAGCCAGTGGAGCCGGGCCTCCTGGGGGTCTGTCTGTGTTTGTTAAGAACCTCGCAGCAGCGTTCTGCACTGTCTGGGTTTAAGGCTGAAGCGGGGGTGTTAATAAGGAGCGAATTTGCATAATCCAAGCAGGATGTGATAAAACCGTGAATCGCAGATTTCAAATGCGCCCGTTTAAGAACAGGTTTCAAATGGACTAAGCGGCGCAGTTGTACATTGTTTTCTGCATCCTGATCATTGTCAAACAAACTCCCGTGCAGCGCCGACTGCCTGCATGTCACTCAGCGCGTTTACATGCAGTCTAGAAAACCGAATTATTGCCTTAAATCGACTCAAGTCAGTTTTTAAAACTGCATGTAAACACGTCAGTCCGGCTGAAGTCGAACTGGATCTAATGGAGCTAAAGCTCCCAGATGATGCGGTTGTAGCTCGACTTCCTCCTGGCTTCCTGCTGGCTTCATACCGCGATGAAACACATGGTCAAGGCCGGATCTTTCAGATGTGATCAATACATCAATTAAGTTTTTTAATTTCAATAATTCTGGAGTGAATGACTTCTTGTGAATGTTTTTCCGGGTCAGTGGATTCTGTATCATCTGCCTGATGGCAGCAGAATGAGGGCGTGTCCTCGGTGATGAGAGGAGCTTTTCTCACCACGGAGCACTCTAAATCCTGATGAGTGGTTTTATTCATTAAACAGTGACATGTCTTTGTTATCATTAAGGCCGAATGTTAGACCAATCCTTATAGTTGTGATTGAAGGCTTTGGTTTTTCTAGTTTCATCTATTTTGGATGTTTTTAGTCATTTTTAGTTTTAATGCCAAAATGGCCTATGGTACTTTTGAATTGATTGATTTGAGGAATTTTAATTTCCAAAATATTTACTTAATTTACTTTTGTTAAATGAATTATACTTTTTTGACAAAAATTATATAGACATTATGCAATTTGTGAAAAAAAAAGTCGGAGGAGATCTGGCTGACTGAGGGAGGATCAGATCCAGCAGCGTTCATTCATAAATGATTCCAGAAGTTCTGTGCTCTGGTGCACCAGACACCATGTGTATGTCCCTTATCCCTCTGCCCGAACGTACCATCAGACCAGTGCTTTGGTGG
This sequence comes from Callopanchax toddi, assembly GCA_006937965.1. Taxonomy (NCBI): domain Eukaryota; kingdom Metazoa; phylum Chordata; class Actinopteri; order Cyprinodontiformes; family Nothobranchiidae; genus Callopanchax; species Callopanchax toddi. The sequence continues at coordinate 201,486 of SSNR01000616.1, read as the reverse complement.
TCCTGATTGCTCAGTCCACAATCAGATGCTGATTAACTACACTTCCTGTTGTGGAGCGCTCTATAGGAGCTCTGCAAGTAGCGTTCGTAGGCTGTGGAGACTTGTTGACATGCATGTGCTGCCACATAGACCTGGACCCCCCACCACCCCGTGAGGGGGTGTGCATTGTGGTGTTTCAAAACCACCAGGTCAACCAGGACTGTAGATTCAACCAGCAGAGACCAGCGTACAGCACATCAAGGCCGGAACCGGCACGGCGTCAACTCGTCACCTGCTCACACTCCGCCGGAAAGAAACCGGGAAAGAGCTGTGTTGGACCGGTGAGACCGGGGTGGGGGGGCAAAAACAAACACACACACACATCGCATCATGGTTGCTCATGGTGCAGACGACTGTGTACAACTTTTTGTTGCTGCTTAAAAACGACCCAAAAATTGATGAGGGAATTGTTAATGAGCAGAATTCAGAATGGCTTTGATATTGATAAAAACTTATCAATTCCCACATATTTTTTTCCAATATCTTTCTCTCATGATCTCATAATGAACATTAATGTTATAACCAGTGTTCTGTGGCGTGCACAGAGCTACACAGACCCGCCCCCCCCCCAGGTGACTGCCCTGTCTGACCTGTCAGAGGTGCATAGATCTATCATAGATAGGTCTTAACCTCCAGGGTGAAAGAAGAATGACCAGAGGGTGGAAAGCACTCAAACTAAAACTAATCACCATGTTAGTCCAGAAGATGAAAAGCTTTGCTGAAGGTTTGTGGTGAACCTGTAGAGAGCAGGAAGTCTAAAGCATTAGACCTCCGTCACACCACCTCAGGAATGGTTAACCAGTTTTAAAGTTTACCTTCATCACTGTTATTGTCTGGTTTTTGCTGGAGGAAACATGGTTAGGGTTCATTGCTCGGTACTATAGAAAACTTTTTATTTTTATCTAACTGGCTTCTATAATGTACTACACTGTTGATCAATGCTAATGGGAGAGTTCAGTAATGAAAGAGAAACCTGCTGTGATTGGTAGAAAGGGTCCAGCTCCTCCAATGGGATGTTAAGAAACTCAGGAGGCGGTTCTCCATAAATGAAGGGAAGGGCTTTTCCAGCCTCCAGGTCATTGGCTGGTTGAGGAAGATCTTCTTCAGCTATCTGTCAGAGGAGCCAATCAAATCATGGTTTTAAGTAGCAGCCATGAATTGTTTCTGTTATCACAAAGTTCATCAGTACCTCAATGTTCTTCTCTTTCCTTCTTTGTATTTCCTTTCTTTCAGCTTCATGCCTCTGTTGGATTCCCTCTAATGAGGCCGGGGTGTAGCGTCTGAACACCTCTGCACCAACAGGAGGCAGCACAGGGGCCATCTTGACATTGTGGAGCAGGTGACAAGCTTCAGCACTGGATAGCAACCACTTTCTGCTGGGTCAAAAGGAAAAGTCAGATTTTGATTGTTAAACTGGATCTGAACTAAAGAACGATCCTTTAAGGAAAAGCAGTCATTCCAGACTGTTAAAGAAAAGAGAAAGAAAACAAAAAGCAAACGAAAATACAAACCTCCCAACAACAGGAGCCATCAGCAGAACGGCAGACACCCTGTCTACATCTAGCATGGTACTAGACTGACACCCTGTCTACATCTAGCATGGTAGTAGACTTACACCCTGTCTACATCTAGCATTGTACTAGACTGACACCCTGTCTACATCTAGCATTGTACTAGACTGACACCCTGTCTACATCTAGCATTGTACTAGACTGACCCCCCGTCTACATCTAGCATTGTATTAGACTGACACCCTGTCTACATCTAGCATGGTAGTAGACTTACACCCTGTCTACATCTAGCATTGTACTAGACTGACACCCTGTCTACATCTAGCATTGTACTAGACTGACCCCCCGTCTACATCTAGCATGGTAGTAGACTGACCCCCCGTCTACATCTAGCATTGTACTAGACTGACACCCTGTCTACATCTAGCATGGTACTAGACTGACACCCTGTCTACATCTAGCATGGTACTAGACAGACACCCTGTCTACATCTAGCATGGTCCTAGACTGACCTCCCTGTCTACATCTAGCATGTTAGTAGACTGACACCCTGCCTACATCTAGCATGGTAGTAGACTGACACCCTGTCTACATCTAGCATGGTACTAGACCGACACCCCGTCTACATCTAGCATTGTACTAGACTGACACCCTGTCTACATCTAGCATGGTCCTAGACTGACACCCTGTCTACATCTAGCATGGTAGTAGACTGACCCCCCTGCCTACATCTAGCATGGTACTAGACTGACACCCTGTCTACATCTAGCATTGTACTAGACTGACACCCTGTCTACATCTAGCATGGTACTAGACTGACACCCTGTCTACATCTAGCATGGTAGTAGACTGACCCCCTGTCTACATCTAGCATTGTACTAGACTGACACCCTGTCTACATCTAGCATGGTACTAGACTGACACCCTGTCTACATCTAGCATGGTAGTAGACTGACCCCCCGTCTACATCTAGCATTGTACTAGACTGACACCCTGTCTACATCTAGCATTGTACTAGACTGACACCCTGTCTACATCTAGCATGGTACTAGACAGACACCCTGTCTACATCTAGCATGGTCCTAGACTGACCTCCCTGTCTACATCTAGCATGGTAGTAGACTGACACCCTGTCTACATCTAGCATGGTAGTAGACTGACACCCTGTCTACATCTAGCATGGTAGTAGACTGACACCCTGTCTACATCTAGCATGGTAGTAGACTGACACCCTGTCTACATCTAGCATTGTACTAGACTGACACCCTGTCTACATCTAGCATGGTAGTAGACTTACACCCTGTCTACATCTAGCATTGTACTAGACTGACACCCTGTCTACATCTACCATTGTACTAGACTGACCCCCCGTCTACATCTAGCATTGTACTAGACTGACACCCTGTCTACATCTAGCATGGTAGTAGACTGAAACCCTGTCTACATCTAGCATGGTAGTAGACTGACCCCCCGTCTACATCTAGCATTGTACTAGACTGACACCCTGTCTACATCTAGCATGGTACTAGACTGACACCCTGTCTACATCTAGCATGGTAGTAGACTGACACCCTGTCTACATCTAGCATGGTACTAGACTGACACCCTGTCTACATCTAGCATGGTACTAGACTGACACCCTGTCTACATCTAGCATGGTACTAGACTGACACCCTGTCTACATCTAGCATGGTCCTAGACTGACACCCTGCCTACATCTAGCATGGTAGTAGACTGACACCCTGCCTACATCTAGCATGGTACTAGACTGACACCCTGTCTACATCTAACATGGTACTAGACTGACACCCTGTCTACATCTAGCATTGTACTAGACTGACACCCTGTCTACATCTAGCATGGTAGTAGACTGACCTCCCTGTCTACATCTAGCATGGTAGTAGACTGACACCCTGTCTACATCTAGCATGGTAGTAGACTGACCTCCCTGTCTACATCTAGCATGGTAGTAGACTGACCTCCCTGTCTACATCTAGCATGGTAGTAGACTGACACCCTGTCTACATCTAGCATGGTAGTAGACTGACACCCTGTCTACATCTAGCATTGTACTAGACTGACACCCTGTCTACATCTAGCATGGTAGTAGACTGACACCCTGTCTACATCTAGCATTGTACTAGACTGACCCCCCGTCTACATCTAGCATTGTACTAGACTGACACCCTGTCTACATCTAGCATGGTAGTAGACTGACACCCTGTCTACATCTAGCATTGTACTAGACTGACCCCCCGTCTACATCTAGCATTGTCCTAGACTGACCTCCCTGTCTACATCTAGCATGGTAGTAGACTGACACCCTGTCTACATCTAGCATGGTAGTAGACTGACACCCTGTCTACATCTAGCATGGTACTAGACAGACACCCTGTCTACATCTAGCATGGTACTAGACAGACACCCTGTCTACATCTAGCATGGTACTAGACAGACACCCTGTCTACATCTAGCATGGTACTAGACTGACACCCTGCCTACATCTAGCATGGAAGTAGACAGACACCCTGTCTACATCTAGCATTGTACTAGACTGACACCCTGTCTACATCTAGCATGGAAGTAGACAGACACCCTGTCTACATCTAGCATGGTACTAGACTGACACCCTGCCTACATCTAGCATGGAAGTAGACTGACACCCTGTCTACATCTAGCATGGTCCTAGACTGACACCCTGTCTACATCTAGCATGGTACTAGACTGACACCCTGTCTACATCTAGCATGGTACTAGACTGACACCCTGCCTACATCTAGCATGGTAGTAGACAGACACCCTGTCTACATCTAGCATGGTACTAGACTGACACCCTGTCTACATCTAGCATGGTACTAGACTGACACCCTGTCTACATCTAGCATGGTACTAGACTGACACCCTGCCTACATCTAGCATGGTAGTAGACTGACCTCCCTGTCTACATCTAGCATGGTAGTAGACTGACCTCCCTGCCTACATCTAGCATGGTAGTAGACTGACACCCTGCCTACATCTAGCATGGTAGTAGACAGACACCCTGTCTACATCTAGCATGGTACTAGACTGACACCCTGTCTACATCTAGCATGGTACTAGACTGACACCCTGTCTACATCTAGCATGGTACTAGACTGACACCCTGTCTACATCTAGCATGGTAGTAGACTGACACCCTGTCTACATCTAGCATGGTAGTAGACTGACCTCCCTGCCTACATCTAGCATGGTAGTAGACTGACACCCTGTCTACATCTAGCATGGTACTAGACTGACACCCTGCCTACATCTAGCATGGTAGTAGACTGACACCCTGTCTACATCTAGCATGGTAGTAGACTGACACCCTGTCTACATCTAGCATGGTCCTAGACTGACACCCTGCCTACATCTAGCATGGTAGTAGACTGACACCCTGCCTACATCTAGCATGGTAGTAGACTGACCCCCTGTCTACATCTAGCATGGTACTAGACTGACACCCTGTCTACATCTAGCATGGTAGTAGACTGACACCCTGTCTACATCTAGCATGGTACTAGACTGACACCCTGTCTACATCTAGCATGGTAGTAGACTGACACCCTGTCTACATCTAGCATGGTAGTAGACTGACCTCCCTGTCTACATCTAGCATGGTAGTAGACTGACACCCTGTCTACATCTAGCATGGTAGTAGACTGACACCCTGTCTACATCTAGCATGGTACTAGACTGACACCCTGTCTACATCTAGCATGGTACTAGACTGACACCCTGTCTACATCTAGCATGGTACTAGACTGACACCCTGTCTACATCTAGCATTGTAGTAGACTGACCCCCTGTCTACATCTAGCATGGTAGTAGACTGACCTCCCTGTCTACATCTAGCATGGTAGTAGACTGACACCCTGTCTACATCTAGCATGGTCCTAGAGTGACACCCTGTCTACATCTAGCATGGTCCTAGAGTGACACCCTGTCTACATCTAGCATGGTCCTAGACAGACACCCTGTCTACATCTAGCATGGTCCTAGAGTGACACCCTGTCTACATCTAGCATGGTACTAGACTGACACCCTGTCTACATCTAGCATGGTACTAGACTGACACCCTGTCTACATCTAGCATGGTCCTAGACTGACACCCTGTCTACATCTAGCATGGTCCTAGACTGACACCCTGTCTACATCTAGCATGGTACTAGACTGACACCCTGTCTACATCTAGCATGGTACTAGAGTGACACCCTGTCTACATCTAGCATGGTCCTAGAGTGACACCCTGTCTACATCTAGCATGGTAATAGACACCCTGTCTACATCTAGCATGGTCCTAGACTGACACCCTGTCTACATCTAGCATGGTACTAGACTGACACCCTGTCTACATCTAGCATGGTACTAGAGTGACACCCTGTCTACATCTAGCATGGTCCTAGACTACTTTTAAAACCTCCAGAACTCCTCCATTGTATTCACTGATGAGATGAACTCTGTTAGGGTGACTTGTTGAGCTGTCTGGTGCCTGACTTGGTGACCTGGAGGTGAGTTTTAGCACCTGGTGGTGTTGGTGAGGATTGACTGGTGGTCAGAGAGGTAATGATGGAGTCTGATCCAGGAACAGCCTGGAGTCTCTGGTGTCCTCGGCACTGCCAGGGCTCACCCCACCCTCACGTTGCCATGGCAGCAACAGCTGCTAGGACTCATCACTTTTACCTCCTGGTGTAAAATTACAAGGAGGACGATGACCCAGCTAATTCCAACACACACACCCACACACACACACACACACACACACACACACACACACACTGTTGTAACTTTGTGTTGTTGTTGTTGTTGTTGTAACTTTGTGTTGTTGTTGTTGTAACTTTGTGTTGTTGTAGTAACTTTGTGTTGTTGTAGTAACTTTGTGTTGTTGTAGTAACTTTGTGTTGTTGTAGTAACTTTGTGTTGTTGTTGTTGTAACTTTGTGTTGTTGTTGTAACTTTGTGTTGTTGTTGTTGTTGTTGTAATTTTGTGTTGTTGTTGTTGTAACTTTGTGTTGTTGTTGTAACTTTGTTGTTGTTGTTGTTGTTGTAACTTTGTGTTGTTGTTGTTGTAACTTTGTGTTGTTGTTGTTGTTGTTGTTGTAACTTTGTGTTGTTGTTGTAACTGTGTTGTTGTTCTTGTTGTTGTTGTAACTTTGTGTTGTTGTTGTTGTAACTTTGTGTTGTTGTTGTTGTTGTTGTAACTTTGTGTTGTTGTTGTTGTAACTTTGTGTTGTTGTAGTAACTTTGTGTTGTTGTAGTAACTTTGTGTTGTTGTAGTAACTTTGTGTTGTTGTAGTAACTTTGTGTTGTTGTTGTTGTAACTTTGTGTTGTTGTTGTAACTTTGTGTTGTTGTTGTTGTTGTTGTAACTTTGTGTTGTTGTTGTTGTAACTTTGTGTTGTTGTTGTAACTTTGTTGTTGTTGTTGTTGTTGTAACTTTGTGTTGTTGTTGTTGTAACTTTGTGTTGTTGTTGTTGTTGTTGTTGTAACTTTGTGTTGTTGTTGTAACTGTGTTGTTGTTCTTGTTGTTGTTGTAACTTTGTGTTGTTGTTGTTGTAACTTTGTGTTGTTGTTGTTGTTGTTGTAACTTTGTGTTGTTGTTGTTGTAACTTTGTGTTGTTGTAGTAACTTTGTGTTGTTGTAGTAACTTTGTGTTGTTGTAGTAACTTTGTGTTGTTGTAGTAACTTTGTGTTGTTGTTGTTGTAACTTTGTGTTGTTGTTGTAACTTTGTGTTGTTGTTGTTGTTGTTGTAACTTTGTGTTGTTGTTGTTGTAACTTTGTGTTGTTGTTGTAACTTTGTTGTTGTTGTTGTTGTTGTAACTTTGTGTTGTTGTTGTTGTAACTTTGTGTTGTTGTTGTTGTTGTTGTTGTAACTTTGTGTTGTTGTTGTAACTGTGTTGTTGTTCTTGTTGTTGTTGTAACTTTGTGTTGTTGTTGTTGTAACTTTGTGTTGTTGTTGTTGTTGTTGTAACTTTGTGTTGTTGTTGTTGTAACTTTGTGTTGTTGTAGTAACTTTGTGTTGTTGTAGTAACTTTGTGTTGTTGTAGTAACTTTGTGTTGTTGTAGTAACTTTGTGTTGTTGTTGTTGTAACTTTGTGTTGTTGTTGTAACTTTGTGTTGTTGTTGTTGTTGTTGTAACTTTGTGTTGTTGTTGTTGTAACTTTGTGTTGTTGTTGTAACTTTGTTGTTGTTGTTGTTGTTGTAACTTTGTGTTGTTGTTGTTGTAACTTTGTGTTGTTGTTGTTGTTGTTGTTGTAACTTTGTGTTGTTGTTGTAACTGTGTTGTTGTTCTTGTTGTTGTTGTAACTTTGTGTTGTTGTTGTTGTAACTTTGTGTTGTTGTTGTTGTTGTTGTAACTTTGTGTTGTTGTTGTTGTAACTTTGTGTTGTTGTAGTAACTTTGTGTTGTTGTAGTAACTTTGTGTTGTTGTAGTAACTTTGTGTTGTTGTAGTAACTTTGTGTTGTTGTTGTTGTAACTTTGTGTTGTTGTTGTAACTTTGTGTTGTTGTTGTTGTTGTTGTAACTTTGTGTTGTTGTTGTTGTAACTTTGTGTTGTTGTTGTAACTTTGTTGTTGTTGTTGTTGTTGTAACTTTGTGTTGTTGTTGTTGTAACTTTGTGTTGTTGTTGTTGTTGTTGTTGTAACTTTGTTGTTGTTGTTGTAACTTTGTGTTGTTGTTGTTGTTGTTGTAACTTTGTGTTGTTGTTGTTGTTGTAACTTTGTGTTGTTGTTGTTGTAACTTTGTGTTGTTGTTGTTGTAACTTTGTGTTGTTGTTGTTGTTGTAACTTTGTGTTGTTGTTGTTGTTGTTGTAACTTTGTGTTGTTGTTGTTGTTGTTGTTGTAACTTTGTGTTGTTGTTGTTGTTGTTGTTGTTGCTGTTGTAACTTTGTGTTGTTGTTGTTGTAGTAACTTTGTGTTGTTGTTGTTGTAGTAACTTTGTGTTGTTGTTGTAGTAGTAACTTTGTGTTGTTGTTGTTGTAGTAACTTTGTGTTGTTGTTGTTGTTGTTGTTGTTGTAACTTTGTGTTGTTGTTGTTGTTGTTGTTGCTGTTGTAACTTTGTGTTGTTGTTGTAGTAACTTTGTGTTGTTGTTGTTGTAGTAACTTTGTGTTGTTGTTGTAGTAGTAACTTTGTGTTGTTGTTGTTGTAGTAACTTTGTGTTGTTGTTGTTGTAACTTTGTGTTGTTGTTGTTGTTGTTGTAACTTTGTGTTGTTGTTGTTGTAGTAACTTTGTGTTGTTGTTGTTGTAGTAGTAGTAACTTTGTGTTGTTGTTGTAGTAACTTTGTGTTGTTGTTGTTGTAGTAGTAGTAACTTTGTGTTGTTGTTGTAGTAACTTTGTGTTGTTGTTGTTGTAGTAACTTTGTGTTGTTGTTGTTGTAGTAGTAGTAACTTTGTGTTGTTGTTGTAGTAGTAACTTTGTGTTGTTGTTGTTGTAGTAACTTTGTGTTGTTGTTGTTGTAACTTTGTGTTGTTGTTGTTGTTGTTGTTGTAACTTTGTGTTGTTGTTGTTGTAACTTTGTGTTGTTGTTGTTGTAACTTTGTGTTGTTGTTGTTGTAACTTTGTGTTGTTGTTGTTGTAACTTTGTGTTGTTGTTGTTGTTGTTGTAACTTTGTGTTGTTGTTGTTGTAACTTTGTGTTGTTGTTGTTGTTGTTTTTGTTGTTGTTGTTGTTGTTTTTTTTTGTTGTTGTTGTTGTTTTGTGTTGTTGTTGTTGTAACTTTGTGTTGTTGTTGTTGTTGTAACTTTGTGTTGTTGTTGTTGTTGTTGTAACTTTGTGTTGTTGTTGTTGTAACTTTGTGTTGTTGTTGTTGTAACTTTGTGTTGTTGTTGTTGTAACTTTGTGTTGTTGTTGTTGTTGTTGTATCTTTGTGTTGTTGTTGTTGTAGCTTTGTGTTGTTGTTGTTGTTGTAGCTTTGTGTTGTTGTTGATGTTGTTGTAACTTTGTGTAGTTCTAACTCTTTGTGTTTGTGGGTCTACAGTGTGTGAGTGTGTAACTGCAGACAGCAGAATGTTGTTGTAACTTTGTGTAGTTCTAACTCTTTGTGTTTGTGGGTCTACAGTGTGTGAGTGTGTAACTGCAGACAGCAGAATGTTGTTGTAACTTTGTGTAGTTCTAACTCTTTGTGTTTGTGGGTCTACAGTGTGTGAGTGTGTAACTGCAGACAGCAGAATGTTGTTGTAACTTTGTGTAGTTCTAACTCTTTGTGTTTGTGGGTCTACAGTGTGTGAGTGTGTAACTGCAGACAGCAGAATGTTGT
>SSNR01000616.1:178814-191654 GCA_006937965.1 Callopanchax toddi | reverse complement strand
CGATGACCCAGCTAATTCCAACACACACACCCACACACACACACACACACACACACACACACACACACACACACACACACACACACACACACACACACACACACACACACACACTCCATTCCTTTATGTGCTCCCACATAGCTCCAGTTCCTCCTCACCCCCCTCTGATCAGCCGCTGACCTCCTGGTTTTGTTTCTTTCAGATAACTTCATTGTAGGGTTTGTTTTGGATAAACTGTACTAAAACTACACTGAAACAAAAATGTAATAAAGCCTGAAATTAAAAATCAAGGAATTTCTTCATGAAAAATGTTGTCTGTATTCTAACCCATGACTTTGCTGAAGCAGACTACTCGTCAGAGGAGGTCAGGATGGAGAAGCAGTAGCAGGTCATCAGGACCTTTAATGGCCTAAACTTACTCTGAGATGTACATTTATTGTTTCTTTAGGTTAATATTTTTAAATAAAAGTTTCCTCCTGGGCCTGTTTTCTTCATATCATATTAAATCCACTTGGTAGTGCCACTCCCAGTGTTAAAGTACCCAGGTAGGGGGTGTCCAGTCAGAGTGTTACTGGTGAGGGTCCTCAGTCGTCCAGGTGATGGTAATGATCTAACCCAACCTCTGGCTGTGATTCAGAGTGTTGTAGTAACTTTGTGTTGTTGTAGTAACTTTGTGTTGTTGTAGTAACTTTGTGTTGTTGTAGTAACTTTGTGTTGTTGTTGTTGTAACTTTGTGTTGTTGTTGTTGTAACTTTGTGTTGTTGTTGTTGTAACTTTGTGTTGTTGTTGTTGTAACTTTGTGTTGTTGTAGTAACTTTGTGTTGTTGTTGTTGTAACTTTGTGTTGTTGTTGTTGTTGTTGTAACTTTGTGTTGTTGTTGTTGTAACTTTGTGTTGTTGTTGTTGTTGTTGTTGTAACTTTGTGTAGTTCTAACTCTGTGTTTTGTGGGTCTACAGTGTGTGAGTGTGTAACTGCAGACAGCAGAATGTTGTTGTAACTTTGTGTAGTTCTAACTCTTTGTGTTTGTGGGTCTACAGTGTGTGAGTGTGTAACTGCAGACAGCAGAATGTTGTTGTAACTTTGTGTAGTTCTAACTCTTTGTGTTTGTGGGTCTACAGTGTGTGAGTGTGTAACTGCAGACAGCAGAAGCGTTTCCTGTCCGACTCTCAGATCTTCACGCCTCAGTCAGCTGTTGGAGCAGGAAGTGGATGACGGACTCCGCCTGGCAGAGCTCTCAGCGGACACATGACGCACCTCGTTTAACTTCTACGTGAAACCCTCCACATTTCACCAGAACAGGGCTGTCCTGTGTGTTTCTGTGCTGAAGACTTTTATCTGTTGCTCCTGAAGAAGCTTTGCTCCAACCTCATAAAAACTCAGAGGGCCAGAATCAGCCAGGAGCTGTGGATCATCTCAGCCTGTTAGCACAAGCTGGGAAGGTCGAAGCTCATTCCCTCGTCCTACAGAGAAATATTTTACAGAAATGGACAACAGCTGATGATATCCCAGGAATGAACGCCTCATCAGGTTCAGCCTGAACTTCCACTCTTAAGCCCGGGGCACAGAGGACGGACGCGCTACGCAGCTGAACGCTTCTGGGGAAATCGCAGTTTAAAGCTGTAAAAGCCGCGCCGCTGCGCTAGAAATAGAATCCGATCCTATAATTAGCTCCTCCACACGGACCGGCGTTTCTGGGACGCTGTGTTGCGCTCTCCGTGTCGCCACTCTGTAACGAGAATTGTTTTTGTTCTTATAACGGCGCGGGCGCAACGCATCCGTCCTCTGTGCCCCGGGCTAAAGAGTGGAGCTCAGCATGAGCAGCTCAACCCCTAGTAATGGATTAGTAATGGATTAGTGATGATTAGTAATGGATTACTTCAGCATGGATGGAGACTAAACAACTCACTGACTCTGATCTGCAGATCAAAGCCATGATTACCTCCCAGGAGCTCTTCAACATATAAAAGGGAGACGATGGGATTGAACTAGGGACGCACCATAATATCAGTTACAGATCATTATCGGCCGATAATGGACAATGATGACATCATACAGATAATTATGATCATTAAAAATTCACAGATAAAGTGGACCGATAATAAAACGCTCAAACTGCTCGCTCACACCGTCGTTTTCCCCTGAAAGTCCACTCCTCATGTCCCCCCCCCCGCCCTTCTTGCAAACAGGGAGAGAAGGAGGAGGGGGGAGGGGAGGAGGGGTGAGGGCATGTCAGCGTGACTCGGTGCCCTCCGTCTCTGTGGTGATGAACCACGGAGTTAACGTCTGTCTGTCTGATATCACTGACTTCACTGATCAACAGGACACGACCCTAACCCTAACCCACACCCTAACACGACCCGGTCAACACAGAGCCCCCCCCCCCCCGTTAGTCACAAGGAGTCAGAAGGAAAAAGAAAAGAGAGAATGAAGAAATGACAAAAGAAACATGAAAAATAAACGGACAAAGAGGAAATATTAGAGGAAATTAATCAGTGTAGGGTTAAAAAAGTGACAGTAAATATTTTAAAATGATTAATAAATACTGAATAAAAATAAAAAATGAGGCTAAACGTGAGTAAATAAACAAATTGTATTAAATAAATAGAGAATATGAAAACATGGTAAAAATAAAACTAATAAAATGGAAAATCAGATAATCATGATGTTACATTATTACAGTTAAAAATGACTAAAAATGTTAATTTATGTCAGACATTATAACCAAGTAACTTAGAAAAAGACATATTAGCAGGTAGTGCAGTAGGTCTATGGACTTAAATCAGACCTGTAGTCTGTACGTACAGATCATTTCCTCTGAGGTCTTTTTCAAAAGCAATTATCGGTGGATTATTGGTTATCAGATATAAGAAGTAGAAATGATTGGTCATCGTTATCGGTCCTATCGTGCAGATTGAAGCATCAACCTTTAATAGTCAGACAGCAGCCGTCCCCCGTTCGGCCTTTTAATGACAGTCTGATTCATGAATTGTTCCATTTTGTCCCTTGAGACATTCTAACTGAGAAAAGACGTCCAGCCTTCTCATAAAACAAGCAGAATGAAGCTGAACTGACCAACCACCAGGCTCCGTACCATGAATGTGACTCCTCTCAGCGGGGTTAGTCACAGTGTAGCTTTGAATTTTGCTGTGTGCCTTTGAGTGAGTTGTGAAACACAAACTTGTGTTTCTACAGTTTCCCTAGAAAATCTCAGTGGATCAAAATGAGCTGGAGTGCAGAGCTAGAGCCAAACAGCAACACACACAAACACGCAGCTAGAGATTCACACAAGGATCACATTCCCATTCAGCCGCCAAGAAGTTAACTCCTACAACAGATGTTCTGCAATCAGACGAGTGTAGAAGGAACACAATCATTCATCCAGCCTTATTATTGAAGTCAAATGATAGTTTGTCTATAAGAGCTCTGCTGATGTAAAACATCAATAATACTCCGTTATTTAGCAGAAACCTCCTGGTGGTGGTGGTAAACTACGGTGATGACTAGGGCACTCTGACAAAGGCGAGGCGGCCATTTTATGCCATCATCCCCTCTGAGCTGAGGGGTGTGATCCCCTCTAGCTAGAACACATCCTCTGGTCCCCGTTCTTTAAAATGGTAAATGTCCTGTTTTTATAGAGCGCTTTCTAGAGTGTAGAGTCATTCACACTCTGGTGGTGATAAACTACGTTGTAGTCCCAGCTGCCCTGGGGCACTCTGGCGGAGGTGGGGACGCCCTCCAGGTCCCTCTGACCTCTACCAGGTCCCTCTGACCTCCACCAGGTCCCTCTGACCTCCACCAGGTCCCTCTGACCTCCACCAGGTCCCTCTGACCTCCACCAGGTCCCTCTGACCTCCACCAGGTCCCTCTGACCTCCACCAGGTCCCTCTGACCTCCACCAGGTCCCTCTGACCTCCACCAGTAGACAAGGTGGGTGAAGTGTCTCCAAGGACACAACAATAGTCCCGTTTCCACTGTTGGAACTTCGGGGTAATTTTACCGGAACTTTGAGGCGCGACTGTTTCCATTATGCGGGCCGTTTCGAGAGGGCCGTCTTCAAGGACCAACGGAGTCCCTGATCAGGGGCAGGTACTCGGATCGGCCCGATAGATTCATGGAGTGGGAAATGTGGTTAACTGGTGCTGATTGGTTGTGGGATGAAGGAAAATGATGAAAGCAGACCGCGCTGAGATAAATGACCTGTGTGTTGTTGTCGGAGCTGTAAAATGACGTGTCTCCGAGGTTGGATTAGTTCGTCATCAAGTCTACTCGTCCTTCTGTTCAGCACTCCATCACTGTGGATAAAAACAGAGAAATACGCAGCAACCATCGCTTCTTCGTCCATCGTTGATCTATTTATTATTCTCCACTTCCTCGTCTGTTGGCGCCTTTACGCTTGTCAGTGACGTCGATGCTGACGTCTTACAAAAGTTCCAGAAAGGTGGAGCTGTAATAGAGACACAACAGCTGAGAGGACCGAGACACAGGAATGTCCCGGTCACTTTCCCCCTCACAGAAATTACCCCGAAGTTCTGATAGTGGAAACGAGGCTAATGTACCCCTAGTTGGAGCTGGGATAGAACCAGCAACCCTCCAGTTACCAGACCAGTCACTCTACCAACTGAGCTACACGCCGCTCATGGGGACCATCACCCCAGTCTCCCACCCAACAGGAACTGACTCTGATCATGCAATGTTGCAAAGACGTGTCCTCCTTAGTCTTGAGATACCCAGGATGGATCTCATCCACCCCCAGGATTCTGCCACTGTGTAGTTGTTTGACTACCTTAGTGACTTGTGCCCCAGAGATTGGACAGTCCGTCCCCAGTTCTCCCAGCTCTGGTTCCTGAACTCAAACAATGGAACAGCATCAAGCCACTGGTTCAGGTGTGGAGGACACATGGGTCAAAACTCTACCTCATGAAGTAGAAGGCTTCACCAGACACCAACGCTGTGGACAAGAACATCAAGTTCACCAGGAAGGACGGGCACAACAAAGTGTCCTTCTATGACTGCGCTGTGCAGATTGAACAGGATGGAAGTCTCAGCATCGAGGTTTACAGGAAACCTGCTCACTCACACACAGCACTTTACACCATCGGGCTGAGAACATTCCCACTAGAACTGAAGAGAAACAAAAGGAACAGAAACACGTAAAAGAAGCTCTCCAGACCTGCAGATACTCAAACTGGGTCTTTGTTAAATCAGCAAACTCCACAGCAGCTAATTCAGAAGACAAGGTCAACAGGAGCTAAAGCTCCGTCATCCCATACGTAGCAGGAGTCTCAGAGACACCGAGAAGAGTTTTCTCCAATCACAGCATCCCAGTAAAGTTCCAACCCAATAACACCCTCAGACAGGAACTGGTCCATCCTGAGGACAAGACTCCCAGACAGAAGACCAGTGTTTATGAGGACTGTCCAGACCTCTACATAAGAGAAACTAAAGAACAACTACACAAGAACATGTCTCACCACCAGAGAGACACCTCTACAGGTCAGACTCAGCAGTCCACCTACACCTCAAGAACAAGGGACACACTTTGAAAAGGACAACGTCCACATTTTGGACAGAGGACAGATGGTGTGAGAGAGGAGTTAAGGAAGACATCTACATCAACCAGGGAAAACCTACACTAAACAGAGGAGGAGGAGGAGGAGGGTTTCACCAGACAGCAGCTCTGAACCCGATCCCCAGGCAGTTTCAGTCTAGTTCACACCTTCCTCCATCTCATCAAAACAACTCACCAGAGTCTGACACAACAGACTCAACGACTTCTCAGGGGTAGGGAGGACAGTGAGTTTATCAGCTGGACTCTCCCAGATTCCAGTTCGAACTGACAGAGATCCTTGTGTGAGAAGAAAAACGTCTTCAGGAACCAAAGAAGTCCAGGCGCCTTTATTCAAACCCTTTATGGATTCCAGGATTCCTTTTAGTAACTGACGTCGCTTGTCGTCCTGCTGGACTTTATTATGTCTACTGACCTCTAGGGGCTCTCTTGTTGGTGGAGAGCTTCCTGTTTCTGTTTTGTTTGTTTTTTTTGCAGGTCAGCTGCCACGAGCTGATGACTTCTCCTCATCCGTGGACTGCGGCTCCACTCATCCAGCGCCCCGTCCTTTTTGTCCCTGGACAATTCTGCGTTGTGTAGTGAGAGCAGCTTTGTGACTAGTGTTGGTGAAACGTTAGCTTACTTTGTTTTAGCTGTTTTGTGTGGTTCTCTGCTTTTGATGTAATCATGTATTTCTCCAGGTTTGTGGCCAGACACTGCAGCTCAGACTTTGCACTTTTTGTCTGTAGAGACCGTTTTTTTTCTAGACAGATTGAGTGTTTGTTGTTTTGGCTTTGGGGACCCAAAAGCTAATATACAAACAACGGCCTGGTTTCATGATTTAAAACATTTCAGACAGTTTTTGATTCCCTATTTTTACCTTTCTTTTTTTTTTAGTTACAGCCTGTGAATCCTAGATTTTTGTTTTCAGGGGTTGTAACCAAATCAGGGTTTAGGGTTCTAACCCTAACCTCCTCATCAGCAGTCTGTTATTTGTCTTGTATTAAAGTTTTCCTGGGTCAGAAGGTTTAGGTCATCTTATAGTTGGGGGGCAGCGTGTAGCTCAGTAGGTAGAGCGACCATCTGAGGGTCTCCAGTTTGATCCCAGTTCCAGCTGGGTTACCCTGTCCTCATGTCACAGGAGACACGACCCACCTTGTCTACTGGTGGAGGTCAGAGGGACCTGGTGGAGGTCAGAGGGACCTGGTGGTGATCAGAGGGACCTGGTGGAGGACAGAGGGACCTGGTGGAGGTCAGAGGGACCTGGTGGAGGTCAGAGGGACCTGGTGGAGGTCAGAGGGACCTGGTGGAGGACAGAGGGACCTGGTGGAGGTCAGAGGGACCTGGTGGTGATCAGAGGGACCTGGTGGAGGTCAGAGGGACCTGGTGGAGGACAGAGGGACCTGGTGGAGGTCAGAGGGACCTGGTGGTGATCAGAGGGACCTGGTGGTGATCAGAGGGACCTGGTGGAGGACAGAGGGACCTGGTGGAGGTCAGAGGGACCTGGTGGAGGACAGAGGGACCTGGTGGAGGTCAGAGGGACCTGGTGGAGGTCAGAGGGACCTGGTGGAGGTCAGAGGGACCTGGTGGAGGACAGAGGGACCTGGTGGAGGACAGAGGGACCTGGTGGAGGTCAGAGGGACCTGGTGGTGTTCAGCGCTTTGGGGAGCTGAGACCTCCAGAAAGTTCTCTCTAAATTCAGGACTTTGACCATCTGACAGACTGCCTTGGTTTGGAGCTTGGAGTGTTAATCTGAACAGCTAAATGCTGTTTCCTGTGTCACATTGTTAACCTTTAGTGTGACCCTGTTCAGTTAGCACTGGGCCTGGCCACAGCCACGCTGAGCTAATTTAAAGCACAGCAGTTGTTAGTGGCAGCAGTTCTTATCTGCTCCCTGATCAGCTAGTTGAACACAGAGCTGTCCTATAAATACTGTCTGCTGGCTTAAGCTAAACCCTAACCTCAGACTGCACTGTGTCATATAAAATCCAACCTGCAGCTCAACCATCAAGCTGCTCTTTAAAACTATTAAAAGTCTGAGTCAGATTTAGAGGTGGATAATGTGGCACAGTAATCACAACCCTCAGAAGCACAAAGTTTCAGACACGAGAGCATCCGGGACACTTTACAGAATCAGGAAGTTCTGCAGCTTGTCCTCAGTCAGTCCTCCATCTGCTTCACTGGTCAGCCAACAGAATGGGACCTAAAACCTTTGATATGAACAGTAAAGAAGAAAGAAGCTTGAAATAACAAATCAGATGGAGATTAAACCCAATGAGGTCACCAACCATCACAAGAAGATTTAAAACCTAATTAACTGCTTTAAAGAAAACTTTACTGATCACTATTAGATATAAATTTGAGTCATCAGAGTCAGAAAGCAAGGCTCTCCAGTCACCTGTTGATCTACGTCCAACCTGGGCTCTCACTTATTAAACTAGCTAACGCAAAAAACAGGCCTGAAAGTCACTTTTTATGAAAACTTTGGGATTTTTAAAAGAAAACGTGAAAGTAAAATGTGGAAAATTTACACTAACCTTGAACCTCGTGTAAGCACATTTTGGAGACAGGAAACACACACACACACACACACACACAGGTGAACTGATGCTAAACACCACTCTGTTACGCCCTCCCTGGCCAGGCTGTGGGGGTGCAGCGATCTAACGGCCCTGAGGCGGAGCGCCACTGGGGCTGCCACCAGTCTGATGCTGGCTGGGATTTTAGGAGAAATGGCTGCTTTTGATAAAAACATTTTAGAACTCCTCCTTTGTGGCGAGTCGGGTCGTAACACTCTCCAGTGTCTTACACCAGGACCTGAATGAGAACGTGTTCTCTCAGTCTGCTCAGACTCTAGGTCAGCTGGTCTTATTGGTGCACTAATGGAGATCAGGTGTGACCACGGAGACGATGACTCTCTGTGTAATGGATGCTCTGCACTCCTTGAAGATCAGCCAATAGGGAGAGGTTTTAGAGAGTCCAGGTCCATGATGAGGACTGGCTGATCAGCTGATTTAGATTCTCTATAGATCTATGAGCTGAACTGGACCTGGACCCACCAGAACCAGCTCTCAGGCTTCAGGTGGTCTGATCTTAGTCTGATACAACAGGACCTGGTCCCCTTAGACCTGGACTACCTCAGTCCTCACTGAGCTCCGTCTCTGTCTCTCTGACAGCGTTCTCCTGCAGACGCTCTCTGACCCTCGGAGACCTTCAGTGGACTAGTGATGAGTCAACATGTGATCAGCTGATCAAACATGTCTCTGTTCCTCCAGTTCAGTCTCTGTCAGGTTCTCTAGACCTCCCTGTTGTCCTGATGAACCATCAGACACAATGCATAAAAAACACAAAAATATAAAAACAATAAAACAATACAAACAGCAGGAAGAACAAAAGGTCAAACAGCTCAAAATAGGGTCAAAGATTAAAACATAAAACAATAAAGCATCTCAGGAAAACGCCTGGTTAAACAGAACTGTCTTTAACTGGGAGCACCAGACTGAAAGGTCCCGTCTCAGTCCGGTCTGATCTCGTCTGGAAGGAGAGAATCATCAGAAACCCTTTCTGACTGAGTCTGTAACGTTTTCTGTGTCTAACTGGTGCACTGCCCTGGTGCAGTGCATCAGAAACCATCCGGTGTAAAAAACAACACAATCAGTGCACACCTTCATCAAGTCTGAGAGAACATTTACACACAAACAATCAAACATGCATTTTCATTTGGTTCAACATTTTTAAGAACATTTCACAATTTTCTTTTTCCAACTAAAGCATTCCATCTAATTCTTAGTCTGAAGACACAGAGCTGTTCTGGTTCTCAGCCCACCAGATGCTCCTGATCCCCCAACATCACTGGAAACCCTCCATTCAGACCCAGAGGATAAAACAACTCTGTGTTTTGGTGAAAGGTTGTTCAGGTTGTAATACAGTGATCGTATATGGTTCCTCCACTGACTCCGAGGTCAGATAAACCAGAAACAGTGTTTGTAGGAATCCTCAAGAAAAATGGATTAAAAAAAGAATATTCTTAATAAACATTAAAGAACAAGTTCTGCAGTGAAGTCAGGTTTTATGGCCGTATGACGACCTGTGTGAGCAAATGGATTCTTTTTAAATCTCAACTTCTCCAGAGTGTCCCTTAGGTCTGAAATCATTTAAAACATGTAAAGTTTAAAAAATCTCGTGTATTTTGAATTTTTCCTAAAGCAAGAAAACTTAAGAACTTCATACTAGAGACGTTTGATGATAAGGGATAAATATCAGTTCCATTCATAGGAAACCTGTTGATATGAATGATGATCAGACCCCACTCTGACCTCAGGGTCCAAACCCAATCCAAACCAGTAACAACTGAATGAACCAGTCTTACCTTTTTATTCCAAAATAATGTTATCCAAGTCTCAGCAGGTGGACAATCTATCAGTCCGTCTGTCTCTCTGTCTCACTCGTTCACCAGCCGCCTTCAGCTCGGCCTCGTTTTGCTTCTCTGAAATCTGAGAGGTCAGGTAGTGTGTCAACACACACACACACACACACACATGCTCATCAGTTCTCGTCAGAATGTTCATTGACCCGACTTAAAGGTGTCTGTTGGTCTGAGTGGGAACCCAAACCACGAGTCTACCAGTCCTCAGGACTACAGGAGACAGCAGAGTCTGACCTGTTGGAGCTGCTTCACGAGTCACACTTAGCAGCTTTTAGTGAGAGGGACATTAACTCTGATGTAATACGTTTTTTTCTTCTTTTTTTAGATTTATTTTGTCTTTATTCTGAGCCAATCCACAAGATTAAACAAGAAGCTTTTACCTGGATAGAAAAACGTTAGTGTTGAAAACAGAGCCACCTGCTGGTTCTCTGAAGAAATATTAATATTAGTTCCTATAAAGGTTCACATCAGAAATATTAATATTAGTTCCTATAAAGGTTCACATCAGAAATATTCCACTTCCTAGGATAAAGTTTAAGTCCTGTAGCAACATGTGTGTATCTCATCTGAAGATCTTTGTCTTAGACTGGGGGTTGCCAGCAGGCGGTGTGGGTGAAGTGTCTAACCCCCCCTTATGGAAAAAAACACATGAACTTCACATGTGAAGTTCATGTGTTTTTTTCTGTAAGGGCAAGGACACAACTGGAATGGGGATCGAACTGGCGTTTTTCCAGTGCGTACCAGTCCTAACCCCAACCCCCTAGGGGAGCGCGGTGTAATTGCGCAGGGGGAGGGGAGGGGGGTTGTCCCCCCTCTGGTCATTAATCTCTCCCCCCTGGGGGGACAGACTTCATGCACCTCTGACGGGTCTGAAGTGTGTCCGATAGTCAGCTCAGAGCTACATTGAGCAGCTCCGTGCGCTCAGGGGGACGCCGCGGTTATTTTACTGTAACATCCATTATTATGAGCTCATGAGAAAGAGAGAAGTCAGGGGTGCACAGCATTTGTTTCATTGAAAAACTCAGGGGAGAACCTGGCGCTGTTTATTGCGCACCTCCTCACAGGGAGGAGAGTGCGTTTAGAGTCTAGGTCTGTGTTTGTGTGCTGGTGTCAACAGACCTCCACAGCCTGAACGCTCCTTCAGAGCCACAACAGGAAGATCGCTGAGTGATCAGGAGCAAAGCTCCCAACGCACAAAGACGCATCTGGGCAGGGATCAGGTCCGGTGTGCGCTGACGGAGCGCACAGCGCGTCTGGACAGATTCAGAGCGCGTACGACCTGGAAGGAGCGCGCAGCGCTGGATCTGAACCTCCACACACACACACACACCTCGACAGATCCCCGATCCCCCATCTGCTTTTTTCTCAAATCACACACTACTAAGACAGGGTTTTGATGGGCGATCACAAAAACACAAATAAGACCTGCAGCAACAAGCGACTCACAGCAGTCACTGAGAAGAGGAGAGACTCATTCTTTAAGTACTCTGAAGAAAACAACATGTAGGACCAACTTCATTCCAAAGTAGACACTGGTTACACTAGAACTTAAAGAACTGGGTCAAATGAACACAAGTGATTCCTGTTAAACCCTAACCTGTTAAACCCTAACCCTGTTAAACCCTAACCCTGTTAAACCCTAACCTGTTAAACCCTAACCCGTTAAACCCTAACCTGTTAAACCCTAACCTGTTAAACCCTAACCAGTTAAACCCTAACCTGTTAAACCCTAACCCGTTAAACCCTAACCTGTTAAACCCTAACCTGTTAAACCCTAACCTGTTAAACCCTAACCCGTTAAACCCTAACCTGTTAAACCCTAACCTGTTAAACCCTAACCCGTTAAACCCTAAACTGTTAAACCCTAACCCGTTAAACCCTAACCCGTTAAACCCTAACCTGTTAAACCCTAACCTGTTAAACCCTAACCCTGTTAAACCCTAACCTGTTAAACCCTAACCTGTTAAACCCTAACCCTGTTAAACCCTAACCTGTTAAACCCTAACCCTGTTAAACCCTAACCTGTTAAACCCTAACCTGTTAAACCCTAACCCTGTGAGTCTGCTGTTGAAGTGTGATGAAACATGTTGAGATGAAGTCATCTGATATCTTAGACCACTTTGACCCAACACAACAATACTACAGGTTATCTGATGAATACTACATGTTATCTGATAAATACTACATGTTATCTGATAAATACTACAGGTAATCTGATAAATACTACAGGTTATCTGATGAATACTACATGTTATCTGATAAATACTACATGTTATCTGATAAATACTACATGTTATCTGATAAATACTACAGGTTATCTGATAAATACTACAGGTTATCTGATAAATACTACATGTTATCTGATAAATACTACATGTTATCTGATAAATACTACATGTTATCTGATAAATACTACATGTTATCTGATAAATACTACAGGTTATCTGATAAATACTACATGTTATCTGATAAATACTACAGGTTATCTGATAAATACTACATGTTATCTGATAAATACTATGTGTTATCTGATAAATACTACAAGTTATCTGATAAATACTACATGTTATCTGATAAATACTACAGGTTATCTGATAAATACTACATGTTATCTGATAAATAGTACATGTTATCTGATAAATACTACAGGTTATCTGATAAATACTACATGTTATCTGATAAATACTACAGGTTATCTGATAAATACTACAGGTAATCTGATAAATACTACATGTTATCTGATAAATAGTACATGTTATCTGATAAATACTACAGGTTATCTGATAAATACTACATGTTATCTGATAAATACTACAGGTTATCGGATAAATACTACAGGTTATCTGATAAATACTACATGTTATCTGAT
>SSNR01000616.1:121317-166357 GCA_006937965.1 Callopanchax toddi | reverse complement strand
TCGAGTTTAGAACAGAAAAGTTCAAACATTCTAGGGGTTTTAAAAACAATCTTTCCTTAAAAATGGGCATCTCAGAACACATTATAATCAATCATAATTAGGAAAGAAAAATCATTTTAAGGTTCTATTAAAAGTTTCACACTTTGAATCATTTAGAGCGAAACTCTCAGATAATCCACATACACACATAATGTTCTTTCACACCGTGGCCATACCTCATACATAAGGAAAAATAAAAACAGGATCACAATTTTAGAACCAAAGCACTGTGTTTTCTGTGTCGAATATTGTCCAGAGGTTTTCCCTAAGAAAAACCTTGACCTAAATACTTAAATCTGTAAAATCTAATTATTGTTGTTAGAGCACATTTAACAAGTTTTGGTTTATAAGTTATAATTCCTCTTTTGGTAGACACATCACCACAAATACTTTGTTTCTATCAAGAGACAACAGGATGGCTCAGGTCGCTTTATGTTGGCCATTCTGTTGTCCTGTAAACATACGGTAATTTGAGGTGGATTTAGGTTGTCCAACTCAAAAACCAAAAAGTGTTTTTACTCAAAGGTCTATGAAAAAACACATCATATAGTATTCCCTTTGTCATCTAGTTTACATTTTAAGCCAAGGCTCTTCAATACTTTAGAATAGTTTGACATGATCATTTTAGAGTTTTTCAAAAGAAACTCTCTTTGAATGTAAAACAACCTTAACAGTCTCAGCCCACACACACACACACACACACACAAGGCCACACACACATGCATTCCTGATCTGTTTTCTCTCACACAGAAAATGTCTTCATTTCTCACAGGCCTTCATTGTCTAAACTCACATACACACTCTTGAACAAGTTTCCAAAACAAAATACAACTCTGACTTTTGTGTCTATTAAGTTTTCCAACGAGTTTTCTTCAAAGGCTTGATTAAAGAAAAGACTTGGATTTCAAAACTCCAACAGACACATTATTCTAAATGTCTAGTTTCCATTTACGACTCGGGCAGGCAGGCCATGAGTGATCTGATTAAATCAATAATGATTGAATCAGACCTTAGTCAGGCTGGCTCCCATGTTAACCAAAATAAAACAAAATGTTGGTTTTATGGGCCCTGGATTAACTCATCATATTTTTTGTACTNAAGAGACAGGTTGAGACATGTGTACTCCCATGGCTCAATATTGCTGTCCATTTATATAGATTTTTGGGTAGGATTGGTTTATTTTCAGGTCATTTATAGATTCCATCTTTTAGTTGTGCTCCTTGTGCCGATCTCACTAGGGTGTAGCTGTCACTAGGCATGATTCCTGTTATTAGTTGATTTATAGTCGTTCTGCATTCTCCGGTGTCACAGAGAAACACAACTGGTGTCCCATTTACCATTAATTCTATTTCTGGTCTTGTTTTTTCTACAAAGAAGATTTCTAGCTCAAACACGTCTTCTTCATCTAGTGATTCTTGGTCCAAGTTCTTTTCGGTTGGTGTCTTATTATCTATTATTGCTGCACGTGCTAGTCATGCGCTCTGATCTGGTTGGGGAGGGTTACTTTTGCAGTCTCGCGCAAAGTGGCCTTCTTTTCCACAAGCCCAACAGGTTCTTGGGTTATTTGATGCTGTTGGACCGTATCCTCTCCCTCTGCTCTGACCACGCCCTCGGCCTCTGCCTCTACCTCTTCCCCTTCCTCTAGACTGATTATAATAGATTTCCTGTTCCTCATCTTGTTTTGCCACTTTCAACCATACTTTAGTGTGGTCAAACCCTTCTTTTTGCATTTTTGTTTGGTTTTGTTTACGTTTTTCTTTTATGGTTGTCATGTAAATTTTGAACGCTGACTGAGGTTAGTTTTCCATTGAAACCATAATTTTTTATCCAGTTACAAAGAGGGTCGACTGCTCCGGGGTCTATTTTTTCTATTACCTTATAATCCTTACAGGTCAATTCTTTCAGGATTTTTTGTTTTTCTTTACTCTGTCCCTTCCCTATTTTTGCTTAAATTTAGTTCCAGTGGGTTTTCAACACCTGCTGTGTTCTAACACTGGATAGGGTTTTCGGGCAGGATGGTGATTAATTCACTCTTGTGGTAAAAACCTTTCAACCTCAGAGGTAGGTTTTTCTTGTCTACAAACTTCCACAAGGGCTCACCATTTGGACCTTGACCGTTTAGTATGAAAACTCAGACACCTACTGGTGCCTCAATTTTCCTTTTTCACTCACTTTCACACCTTTTGTTTCTCTATTTTATCTCACTGTACAGATTTCAACTATTTATACACAGGGGACTCCGCCATCCACTACGCAGATTTTAACTATTTTAGTTGTTTATTATAGGGGAGTCTGCCCTCCCGCGGAATTTAACTGTATTTTACTCGTCTCATTCATTCCTTTTGAACAAGACCATACTCACTGATTCTCTATGTCCTTCCTGGCATCCGTCAACCGTCAGATCCCAGCCCGTAAGGGAGGAAACAGTCCCGGAAAGGGTCTCTTTGCTGTGGCCACAGACTCGCCCTGAATCTCACTCACTTGCTGGGATCCTCAGGTCTTTTGGAATCCGGCAATCGAAGGACCATTTTATGTTAGGTTTAAACCTCTAACATAATTCACAATCTGTAAGAACAAAGACACAGAGAATCATTAAGGTTTTACTTGCAAGGAGAATGAATCGGGAAGCTGTTTCAGTCACAATCTCCCAACTCACTCTGAAACAGTCCCCGCTCCCCGTGCTATTTATTAGAGTCAGGAATCCCTAGTTACAATGAAGTTTCAGTCTGCTCAAAGGGAGGGGAAATAAAACCAGCTGAAACCACACAATTCATAAGTACATTTTCATACACAAGGACGATTGTTGAATTATGCTCCATTCTGCTACACCGTTATCAGGCGTGCGCCGGTGTCTCTTTCTTATCAGGGTGTGAACCTGCCAGCATACTTTTCCTCTGAGGCATCTTGTTCCTGCAAACAGTTCTCACACAAGCACAATACAGGCATAGAACAAAACAGTTCATCATTCTAAGCATAGAAATGATTATAAGAACTAAAGATTGATAACTTATATACAATTAATCCAACAATTATCCTACAAATACGATAATTATCGTACATCTGGCAACACTGAATAGACCCAATGTGTTTACATAGACCCAAGAGAGGGATAGACTCTGTTTTCAGTATAAAAATAAACCTTTACATTTTTTATTTTCATTTTCTCAGGAAGTTTGTCATTTTTAAACCCATTTTGCACAGAGGAATTATTTTTTGATGGTTCTATAGAGCTGTAAAAATAGTTAGGTTGTTGTTTTTTAAGAAAAGGTTGAAGTTTAGCAGGACTTTCTGTCATTTGACTGTCGGTTCAGAGAACAACTAAAAGTTTCTTGGCTTAGGAACGGAGACTCTGAGCAGCTTTGTGTTTTAAAAGAAGAAAAGATAAAGATCTGGGTGCCATTCATAGCACCCATAGAATAAAAGACCTTTTAAATGAATCCTAAACTCAACAAGAAGGCAGTGTAGGGAGTAGAGGACAGAGGAGATGTGGGGACGATGCTGGATGGAGTCAGGAGCCTGGATGCAGCTTTTTGAACAGTTTGGAGACGAGAGAGATGATTTATCTACTGTAGTCCAGTGAACTGAGTGTTTCAGTAATCTAACCACGATGACACATTAACAATTCATCAGATGAAACCATGTGACGCAGTTTAGAAAGGTTCCTCAAGGGAAAAGGCAGGAAACAGATCTAACATCATAATAAAAACTTTATTTATGTAGCACCTTTCTCAGGTCAAAGACCACAAAGTGCTTCACAAGAAAACAATGATAAAAACACAAAGCATAAAAACTTGATAAGAACACAAAATAAGAACATGATAAAACATTGAATCATCCTGAATAAATGAGTCTTCAACTGTTTTTAAAAGAATCAACAGAGTCCAGGCAACGCAGAGCAGGAGGTGAAGCGTTCCACAATCTGGGAGCCTCCACTTTAAAAGATGTACCTTCCCTGGTTTTAAAAGGTGATCTAGGAACCATCAACAGCCTCTGACTAGTAGACCTCAGACTGAGCAGGACTATATGGCTCTAAACGGTCTGAGATGTAGTCAGGGACCTGACCAACGTGTGAGTCTCAGCTCAGTGACGAATCCAAGATCAGAATTCTGACACTGGATTTGACCTCTGAACTAAAGGAACTGAGGGCCTGATTGATTCTGGTGGGAAAATCGAGTGGAGCTATTGGACATGGCGAGCTGCTCCGTGTCTCAACATCACCATGGCAACCGAATGATGCACTGGACCTGAGATGACGACAACTCAGTCACTGTTACACACAAACTATAGTTCTAAACCATCTGCTGCAACACAACCTGTTATTAAACAACAGATGAACATTAGTCACATCCATCTGAAAACACACACACACACACACACACAGGAAATGTCCTGGACTCCCACCTAGAGGACCTGTGGTCTGTGGGGGAAGCTGAAGTACCAGAGGAAACCCACGCCTGAGAACACGCTAACTCCACGCAGCAAGGCCACAGCTGGGATGTGAACCTGGGTTAGTCTAACCCTAACCCTGATTATATTTAGGGTTAGTCTAACCCTAACCCTAAATATAATCAGAGGATCATCAGCTAGCAGAGCTGGGACAGTCCAGACTCTCCTCATGTGTCGTTCCAGGATGGAGGAATGACCTACCAAGCTACTAGAACAGGGTCCATCTTCAAGAACCTCCTGAAGACCCAGGTTCTCCGAGAGCATCATCCAAACCAGTGGTTCCAATTAGTGTTTTGTTCACATGTATTTATTTTGAATGTCCAGCTGTATAAACAACCTGCTAACATTTTGTTTGTAAAGACTTTAAAAAGCTGCTTTAATTGGAAGCATTGGACATTCTGTCTCATCGTCTCAGTTTCCTTCAGCGCTGAATTAATTCAAACCGTGACGGAGATCATCTGAACATCTGTGAATAAATTCAAGCAGCTGAGGACAAAAACATCAAAAACTGAGGTTTATGTGACATTTTGTTTTCTCTGTTTATTGATCAATCCGTTAAAATGAGTTGTTTTATAGCTTTAAGATTCTTGCATTTCCAGCAGCTGAACAATTGTTTAATTTTACTGACTTTCACTTTGCCCTTTTTATCCCAAACAAATGTCTCCATGGGACACAAATAAAGGAGCTCAAACTTTAACATGACTTTTAAATCTGTATCTAGCGTTGTCTGATTCCTAAACGTCCAGTGATATAGTGATTCATCTATTCAGTGATATAAGTTATCCCTAAGAAAGACAAAAACCATGTCCAATATTCTTCCTATCAGCCATTTTCTTTGATAAATGTTGATTTCAAAATGTTTATTAGCCTAACACATGAGAAATATGCTGCTGCTAAAGATATCTGAGGATCAAACTGGGTTTGTTAAAAACGGTCACTCTTTCTTTCTTTAATGTACGGAGTCTGATTGACATATTGTGCCCCCCCCCACTGGTCAGCTTCCTGAAGGTTTCCTTTCCTTAACCCTAACCTAACTTTTATAAATGTATTTATGCCCCAAACTTTCTTTATTGACTAAAACCACTCTACTCATCCTCCAGGGTTAAACTCCTCCAAACTCCCAGTGATATCAACCATTCAGCCTAAAGCAAGTTTCCCACCAGGGGCTCTAAGTCTGATTTAGCTATAGAATCGCTGACATCACTCTTCAAAGTCACATTCTCATCATCTGGATGGGAGGAGTTGACCATATAATATACTTGTATGCTCATTTTTCTCTCAAATCCCAAATATCCATACACTGAATAAAATAATGTGTAGATTCAACTCATTACATAGTGGACACTGGTGGCACACAGGGGTTTTACTTTGGCAGCAACTTGAAGAATCAAGTCAAGTGAACACAAACGTTTCATGTTCAACCAACCTGTGAATGTTGTGTTGATGAAGTGTGATGAAACATGTTGAGATAAAGTCATTTGATCTCTTGTAGTTACTGATTCTACATGTAACCTTTATATTCTAGTGTCAGATACTACATTTCCCATGGAGGCCTTTAACAGATCGTACATTCTCTTCCAGGACGGTTGTCAGTAACCTTTTATTTTATCTTGATGCTTTTGTTTTTTCTTTTTTAATCACGTTGAATCTGTTTTTTGTGAAGCACTTTGTGATTTATGTCTGTGAAAGGTGCTATAGAAATAAACTTGACTTTCTTACTAACCTTTCAAAATAAAATGTCTCATTTCAATTCAGTGACAGAAGGTAAAGAACTGATCTAACAGTGCTCTACTGAAACAGAATTCAACAGTTAATAAGTCGTCAATCTCAGCAGAACTCAATCAAATTAGACCATTTCTTTAGGAAAAAGGGCGGCTCTCATGGAAGAATACAGTAAAGGCAATTAAACAATTATCATGGTAAAAAGTTATAAACGTAACAATTTTATGCAACTATAGAACTGATTTGAAATTTGGAAACATTACCATTAAAAAAGATTAATGGCATGAAAAAAACTTTCTATTAACGTTAATAATTAATAACATGACCCATTTTAGCCCAATTAAAGGAACAGTTGTCCAACCCTTTATTGAAGAACCAGGATCAACAGTGAATGTCAGAAAACCCAACGCTGATCGTTTTGTCACAACGGGGTTCAAATCAGCATTTTAGAAGTTTTCAAAACTCTGTACTCCAACTGAGTGCGTGTGTGCATGTGTGTGTGTCTATATGTACACACACACACACACACACACACACACACACACACACATTCATATAGTCATACAGTACATTTCAGCAGCACAAACATCTGCCCTTTCCCAGAGTCCTCCTTTAATGCTGCATGAGTTTCATTTGAAGGTGTTCATTTTAATCAGACAGACTCACCTGTTTGTTCGTTTCATGTTTCTATTGATGAATTTATTCACCAACATGTCCGCTATAAAACCCCAAACTCTCAGCTGGAACTTCACAACAGAGCTCAGCTGAACTCATTTGAGCCCCAAACTGAACTGATCTCAGACCAGCCATGGAAAAAGGTAAGGTGGACTTTACAAAGTACTGTCAGGGCATTGTAGCGTTTACCATGGGAACCATGCTGACTGTTGATGGGGTTTTCATACAGACTGTAGAAATAATCTGATCCACAGGTATCGCCTCGTCTGCTTCACCTGTCTCATGTGTCTCTCAGGCATCTTCCTCCTGTCAGTTGTGTGTGTGGCTGTATCCTCTCAGCCAATCACAGACAGCCAGCGTCTGTTCTCCATCGCCGTCAGCAGAGTGCAACACCTCCACCTGCTCGCCCAGAGACTCTTCTCAGACTTTGTGAGTTTCTGCAGCTCTGAGATGAAAAGACTGGTTCTGAAACCAATTTACTCCAATAACACTCTGTGTGTGTGTGTGTGTGTGTGTGTGTGTGTGTGTGTGTGTGTGTGTGTGTGTGTGTGTGTGTGTGTGTGTGTGTGTGTGTGTTAGGAGAGCTCTCTGCAGACGGAGGAGCAGCGTCAGCTCAACAAAATCTTCCTGCAAGATTTCTGCAACTCTGATTACATCATCAGCCCGATCGACAAGCACGAGACTCAACGCAGCTCTGTCAGTACTAACTCTGTACTAACTCTGTACTAACTCAGCACTACCTCAGCAGTACCTCAGTACTAACTCGGTACTAACCCAGTAATAACTCAGTACTAACTCAGTGCTAGCTCAGTACTAGCTCAGTACTAACTCAGTACTAACTCCGTAAAACTTCAGTACAAACTCAGTACTAGCCCAGTACTAACCCAGTACTAACTCTGTACTAACTCAGCACTACCTCAGCAGTACCTCAGTACTAACTCGGTACTACCCCAGTAATAACTCAGTACTAACTCAGTGCTAGCTCAGTACTAACCCAGTACTAACTCTGTACTAACTCTGTACTAACTCAGCACTACCTCAGCAGTACCTCAGTACTAACTCGGTACTAACCCAGTAATAACTCAGTACTAACTCGGTGCTAGCTCAGTACTAGCTCAGTACTAACTCAGTACTAACTCCGTAAAACTTCAGTACTAACTCAGTACTAGCCCAGTACTAACCCAGTACTAACTCTGTACTAACTCAGCACTACCTCAGCAGTACCTCAGTACTAACTCGGTACTAACCCAGTAATAACTCAGTACTAACTCAGTGCTAGCTCAGTACTAACCCAGTACTAACTCTGTACTAACTCTGTACTAACTCAGCACTACCTCAGCAGTACCTCAGTACTAACTCGGTACTAACCCAGTAATAACTCAGTACTAACTCAGTGCTAGCTCAGTGCTAGCTCAGTACTAGCTCAGTACTAACTCAGTACTAACTCCGTAAAACTTCAGTACTAACTCAGTACTAGCCCAGTACTAACCCAGTACTAACTCTGTACTAACTCAGCACTACCTCAGCAGTACCTCAGTACTTACTCGGTACTAACCCAGTAATAACTCAGTACTAACTCAGTGCTAGCTCAGTACTAACCCAGTACTAACGCGGTAATAACTCGGTAGTCACTCAGTACTAACTCAGTAGTCAGTACTAACTCAGCACTAACTCAGTATAACTCTGTAATAACTTAGTACTAACTCAGTAGTCCCTCAGTACTAACTCAGTAATAACCCAGTAATAACTCCGTACTAACTCGGTAGTCAGTACTAACTCCGCACAAACTTAGTAATAACTCGGTAATAACTCAGTACTAGCTCAGAACGAACTCAGCACTAGCTCAGTATACCTCAGCAATAACTTAATACTAACTCAGTACTAACTCAGTACTGACTCCGTGATAACCCAGTACTAACTCAGTAATAACTCAGTACTAACTCAGTACTAACTCTGTGATAACTCTGTACTAACTCAGTGATAACTCAGTACTAACTCAGAACTAACTCAGTACTAGCTCAGTACAAGCTCAGTACTAACTCGGTACTAACTCAGTAATGACTCAGTAATGACTCAGTAATGACGCAGTACTAACTCAGTACTGACTCTGTACTAACTCAGTAATGACTCAGTCCTGACTCTGCTATAACTTAGTAATAACTTGGTACTAACTCAGTAATAACTCAGTAATAATTCTGTAATAACTCGGTATTAACTCAGTATAACTCAGCACTAGCTCAGTACTAACTCAGTAGTCAGTACTAACTTAGTACTGACTCGGTAATAACTCGATAATAACTCAGTACTAACTCTGTACTAACTCTGTACTGACTCAGTAATAAGTCGATAATAACTCAGTACTAACTCCGTAATAACTCAGTAATAACTCCATACTGACTCAGTACTAACTCTGTATTAACTCTGTATAACTCAGCACTAGCTCGGTACTAACTAGGTAGTCAGTACTAACTTAGTACTGACTCGGTAATAACTCGATAATAACTCAGTACTAACTCGGTACTGACTCAGTACTAACTCGGTGATAACTCAGTACTAACTCCGTAATAACTCAGTAATAACTCCATACTGACTCAGTACTAACTTGGTATTAACTCTGTATAACTCAGCACTAGCTCAGTACTAACTTGGTAGTCAGTACTAACTTAATACTCATCTCTCATTGTGCTAATGTGGTGACATCACCATACTCAGCCATGTATTCAGGCCTCTGATTGGTTGGTTCCAGGTTCTGAAGCTGCTGTCCATCTCTTACCGTCTGGTGGAGTCCTGGGAGTTTCCAAGTCGTTCTCTGTCTGGAGGTTCAGCCACCAGAAACCAAATCTCACCTAAACTGTCTGAACTGAAGACTGGAATCCTGCTGCTAATCAGGGTGAAGGCACACGCTGACACAACGCCCACTCTGAACACACACCCCCTGATGAACTGACCACCTGGGGCAGCATGTAGCTCAGTAGGGAGAGCGGCCATCTTGCCACCAGAGGGTTGCCGGTTTGATCCCAGCTCCAGCTGGGTTACTTTGTCATTGGGTCCTTGGCAGGGGTCGTGTTAACGGAATATTTTCCATCATTTACCTTTTTCTTTAACTTTGACGGACAAATCTTAAGGCCGTCCATCATTTTGACAGATTACAATTCACACACCTGTGTGTGTATGTGTGTGTTTGTGCACGCGCCGTCGGACCGAGCAGAGAAGAGAGAAAATGACTGTGTGTAATGAGGCCGGGTCTGGGATCAATCTCTCCTCGCTTTCTTCCACTTATCCGGGTCTAGGTTGCGGGGGCAGCACCCCAAGTAGGAAGTCCTAGACCACCAGCTGGCTGGACATGCCTGAACCGCCTCAGCTGGCTCCGCTCTACGTGGAGGAGCAGCAGCTCTACTCCGAGTCTCTCCTGAATGTCTGAGCTCCTCACCCTATCTCTAAGGCTGAGCCCGGCCCCCTGTGGAGGAAACTCGTTTTGGTCACTTGTATCTGTGATCTGGTTCAATCAAAGCTCATGACCAGGTGAGGGCTGGGGCGTAGATCGAGCGGTAAATAGAGACCCTAGCTTCCTAGGTCAGCGTCATCACTGCCCCGATCAGCCTGTCTGTTCAGTGATGCTTGATGTTTTGTGTCGATGTTCCTGATTAGTTTGAAAACAGCTGATCTACGGGTTGCTGTGGTAACGAGGAGCAGGAGAGTCTAGAGCCAGAAAACAAAGTGTTTTTTTGTTTTTTTAATAACGTGGTGACAGCCGACCGTCTCCCTGTTCATAAAGAAAACCACGAGGTTTAGACTTATTTTTGTAAGAAAACATTACAATTTTATTTAAAATAAATGAAAGTTAAATGCTGTTGAAAATGTCATTATCATATTTATAATAAGTGACGAATAAAAATAGATTTCGACCAGATTTTTAAAATTTTGTCAGTCCAAATGACGGACTCCATAAAGGTCTAGGTCGACCTCTGGTCTTTGAGTAAGACACTTCACTCTCATGGCCTAAAGTGCTAAACAAGTACAAGCCAATTACCTGTTACCACCTGTCTCCACAGGCCAATCAGGATGTAGCAGAGATGTTTACAGACACCTCGAGCCTCCAGTTGGCGCCGTATGGAAACTATTATCAGAGTCTGGGAGCTGACGAGTCTCTGAGGAGAACCTATGAACTGCTAGCCTGCTTCAAGAAGGACATGCACAAGGTGAGAGAGCAGAGAGCGCCGCGGCTCAGCGAGCAGCAGTCAGGCTCATCAGCGCTTTTCTCTGTTTGCAGGTGGAGACTTACCTGACGGTTGCTAAGTGTCGACTCTCTACTGAAGCAAACTGCACTCTGTAGTCCCGCCTCTACAGCATGAAGCTCCGCCCCATTTTTATGATGTCATTATAAATGTTAACACACAACGGAGGTAGAGCAGCACTCTGTTGGTGGCTGGTGTTGAAATGTGGGAACAGGAAGTGATGTCACACATTGTGTTAAACCATGGTAAATAAAGTGTGTTGCATTAGTCTCTGTTGTCCTGACCCTGACTGGATACACTCTTTCAGAAGAGGTTTCCCTTCCAGATCTTTGACGTTTACCGATAAACATCTTGATCAGCTGACAGCTGCTCGTCACGGTCAGCTGACCACAAAACATTTTCCTGTTTATTCATTTCTAAATATTCAAAGTTGCAACTTTGAGGTTTTTTTTTTAGAAAGTGTCAATGTGTTGTTCCCTAAACAGCTGAATAATTAGTTAGGGTTAATCTAGTGATGGCTCTGGTTCTTCATCCACACAAATCTACCACCCCTCTGTGCAGTGTCGATGTAACGTCTGAGTGTGTGGTACTCAGGCTCTGCAGGTCAGGACAGGAAGTGGGAGCAGAAAGTCCTAAAAAATCTAAATGGTCCACATCCTGCAGCCTCACAGGAGACCCCTCAGCCCCGCCCAGCCCCCTGGACCACCTGCTGCCATCAGAACTCACACACACACACACACACACACACACACACACACACACACACACACACACACACACACACACACACACACACACACACACACACACACACACACGTTAGTTCCAGGCTCCACCATGACTCCAACCAAAAAGCTAAATTACTCTTCTACTTGTGTTTTTATTGACAGTCTGCAAACAGAAAGACCCAACTGCTTACCTTTAGATTACAAACTCCTCCCCACAGGCTGCTTGGTGGCGCAGTTGGTTAGCACTGTTGCCTCGCAGCAAGGAGGTCGTGGGTTCGCGTCCCGGCTCTGCGGCCTCTCTGCGTGGAGTTTGCATGTTCTCCCCATGCATGCGTGGGTTTCCTCCGGGTACTCCGGTTTCCTCCCACAGTCCAAAGACATGACTGTCAGGCTGATTGGGCTGGTAAATTGTCCTTAGGTGTGAGTGGGTGTGTGGTTGTTTGTCTCGTTCGTCTCTGTGTGGCCCTGCGATGGACTGGCGACCTGTCCAGGGTGTCCCCCGCCTCTCGCCCCTTGACCGCTGGAGATAGGCACCAGCTCCCCCATGACCCTCTGTGGAGGAATAAGTGGCTACAGAAAATGGATGGATGGACTCCTCCCCACCTGCCGTAAAGTAGGTAGAGGTGTCATCGCTACTCGCTCCACAGAACGGTCTAGTGCAGCCTCTGGCCAGTAGAGGGCAGCAGAGTGGTGTCAAATATGACACTGGTCAAGTTTCTAACTCAACAGTCAAAGAAACCAATGTTAGTAAAGAAGTTACTCAGTGTTGCTTTAAAAAAAGTTATGTATAAATGAATCCGTGGTTAGGGTTAGGCTGAACAAATCCAAAAATGTGAAAGTGAGTCTTCATCTATTCAGCACCTTTCAGGATATGTGAATGTCTTCGCATTTGTACAGCGCTTTTCGAAGTCAGTGGACTTTACATCAGTCAGTCATTCTCTGCTGATGGAGCTACAGAGGCGAGTCGCCCAGACACAGAGAGACGCCACCAGCCCTCTGACCACCACCACCAGCAGGTAATGAGGGTAACGTGTCTTACCCAAGGACACACTGACAAAGTAACCCAGACGGAGCCGGGATTTGATCCTGCAAACCCCCGGTTTCAAGACCCAACACCCTACCATTGAGCTTTACAGGACAACGAACGCTAAAGCAGAATAAACAGGATCAGAAGGTCAGCTGAAGCCACCCTAACACCCAGACTTATGCAGACATGCTCCAGAGATGATGTTTCTCTCACAGCCAACACTCAGCTTTCTCCAACAGATGTGGATTCGTCACAACACGACCTCTTTCTGCTCCGGTTACTGACGTCCTGTAAAGAAACTATTTTCTCTTTTAATAAAAATCATTTCTCTTCTTTACAGATTTTCATGACAAATGAAAAACAATCATTGTTATAAGAGGTATTTAATAAGAATTCATTGCTTAATGGTAAAATCATAATTAATGATAATATCTGAAATGCATTATTTTAAATCCTAAATACATCAGATGAGTCTAATTGATGTATTTAAGATTTAAAATCATGTTGAAACTCTTGAAATGAACTCGATACTTGACCAGTAGTAGCTGAGTTACATGAATCTGTCAGGAGCCTGGCTTAAATATTTGATTTATTGCAATATGCTTCCAGTCAATGATGCAGAAACACTGATACTACAGCCTTTTTTTTCTTTTCTAAATATCAGTGAGTTACACTCTTATTTATTTAGAGTTTTTCTTTGTTTTTCTCTCTTTAATTTGTCAGTATTACTGTTATTATTACTATTGTCATTAGTTTTTCTGTCACTTTATTTGTACTCTTTATTTTTTGCTGCCTGCTGTGAGACTGGTGGCATGGCCACCAGGGGGCGACAAACCTCGTATGTCCGGCCTCACCTCGCTTCACCAGCAGGGGGCGCAGGGACTCCTGTTTCTTCCAACCTCCTCGGGATTCTTCGGCTGCACTCGGCAGGTAACGGTCGGTGTATTCAAATGTTCGGTTGTAGGTCCTCCTGCAGCTTGAAGTGAAGAAAGAAACAGACGAAGGGAACCGAGAGCCGGAGGCTGGAAGCGGAATGACGGTGCTGCAGGAACCCGTCCAGGTAGAGGCACCGCGGCGCCGTGTTGTCACAAACCGGGAGGAGGGTAGTCGGTGAGCCGGCCTCGGCGGCTGGCTCACTGTGTCCTCGGTGAGAGCTAGCTTCTCCCGCCGTAGGCCCCGGGGCTGGCCACCGTCTACCGGAGCTTCCTACGGTAGAGTTCAGTCCAGCAACACGGAGGACGAGTTGGTCAGGACGGGAAGCGGTTAGCTCGTGGCTGAAAACGGGCCGGTCCGCTGGTCTAACTGCTGCTGGTCGCTGGTGTAAGGACCGAACCGAACTTCTTTAAAATCCCGTCAGAATTCGCTTTTCTTCCTGTGGGTTCTTTATTCTGCCTACCGGAGCGGCTCCGGGGGCTTTTTCTCTCCGGGTCGGTTCCACTTGTTGCTTCGGCGTCGGTCTGAGACGCGTTCAGTGTTTATTTAAAGAGAAATGAGCAAGTTTAGGAGGGTAAGGCTGGGGTCAGAGCGCCCTGCGGAGACAGGCTTCTACTGAGAAAGTTCACATTCAGTGGGAGCAGAACCGGTCACCGGGCTGGGGCTTCAGTTCTACACCGGTCCCCCTAGTCCGAGCTCACTGCTAGTTACCGGGATTTACCGAACCGCCGCGTTTTAAACGGACCTCCGCGCTGCTAACGGTAGCTGCTAGCTAGCTGGCTCCGGGGCTGCTTCCTGAGCGGAATTCAACCCGCAACTCCGACAGGAAGCAGCCTCCGCTGCCAGGACGGGGTACCGGGTCAGGACCTGTTACCGGGTCAGGACCGGGTACCTGGTCAGGACCTGTTACTTGTCAGGACCTGTTACTGGTCAGGACCTGGTACCGGGTTAGGACCGGGAACATGGTCAGGACCTGTTACTGGTCAGGACCTGGTACCGGGTTAGGACCGGGTACCGGGTCAGGACCTGTTACTGGTCAGGACCTGTTACTGGGTCAGGACCTGGTACCGGGTCAGGACCTGTTACCGGGTCAGGACCTGGTACCGGGTTAGGACCAGGTACCTGGTCAGGACCTGTTACTGGTCAGGACCTGGTACCGGGTTAGGACCTGTTACCTGGTCAGGACCTGGTACCGGGTTAGGACCGGGTACCTGGTCAGGACCTGTTACTGGTCAGGACCTGGTACCGGGTTAGGACCTGTTACTGGTCAGGACCTGTTACCGGGTCAGGACCTGGTACCGGGTCAGGACCTGTTACTGGTCAGGACCTGGTACCGGGTCAGGACCGGGTACCGGGTCAGGACCTGGTATCGGGTCAGGACCGGGTACCGGGTCTGGACCTGGTTCTGGGTCTAAACCTGGTTCCGGGTCTGGACCTAGTTCTGGGTCTGGACCAGGTACCTAGTCAGGTGTAAGGTGTCAGTCCACCTGTCCAGGTGAGCTGTGATTATTTAACCAACAGGTCATTTGAACTGAACTTCCTGTCAGTGACGTCAGGCTGAGACCTGCCAGGCGCTGACCTCAGGTCAGCTCAGGTGTGTGTTGATAGGACCTGATCCTGGACCTGATCCTGGACCTGCTGCCAGCTCTGAGCTCTGATTGGACAGTAGGTCTCTCTAAACAGGGTTTCCTGTAGGAGTCTTAAACCGTGGTGGACTGATGGGTCTGGGTCTAGGTCTGGGTCTGGGTCTAGGTCTAGGTCTGGGTCTAGGTCTGGGTCTGGGTCTAGGTTTAGGTCTGGGTCTGGGTCTAGGTCTGGGTCTAGGTCTAGGTCTGGATCTAGGTCTAGGTCTGGGTCTAGGTTTAGGTCTGGGTCTAGGTCTGGGTCTAGGTCTGGGTCTGGGTCTGGGTCTAGGTCTAGGTCTGGGTCTAGGTCTGGGTCTAGGTTTAGGTCTAGGTCTGGGTCTAGGTCTGGGTCTAGGTCTAGGTCTGGGTCTAGGTCTGGGTCTAGGTCTGGGTCTAGGTCTGGGTCTAGGTCTAGGTCTGGGTCTAGGTCTAGGTCTGGGTCTAGGTCTGGGTCTAGGTCTGGGTCTAGGTTTAGGTCTAGGTCTGGGTCTAGGTCTGGGTCTAGGTCTGGGTCTAGGTCTAGGTCTGGGTCTAGGTCTGGGTCTAGGTCTAGGTCTGGGTCTAGGTCTGGGTTTAGGTCTAGGTCTGGGTCTAGGTCTGGGTCTAGGTCTAGGTCTAGGTCTGGGTCTAGGTCTGGGTCTAGGTCTAGGTCTGGGTCTGGGTCTGGGTCTAGGTCTGGGTCTAGGTCTGGGTCTAGGTCTAGGTCTAGGTCTGGGTCTAGGTTTAGGTCTGGGTCTAGGTCTAGGTCTGGGTCTAGGTCTAGGTCTGGGTCTAGGTCTAGGTCTGGGTCTAGGTCTGGGTCTAGGTCTGGGTCTAGGTCTGGGTCTGGGTCTAGGTCTGGGTCTGGGTCTGGGTCTAGGTCTAGGTCTGGGTCTAGGTCTGGGTCTAGGTCTGGGTCTAGGTCTAGGTCTAGGTCTGGGTCTGGTCTAGGTCTGGGTCTAGGTCTAGGTCTGGGTCTGGGTCTGGGTCTAGGTCTGGGTCTAGGTCTGGGTCTAGGTCTGGGTCTAGGTCTAGGTCTAGGTCTGGGTCTAGGTCTGGGTCTAGGTCTGGGTCTAGGTCTGGGTCTAGGTTTAGGTCTAGGTCTGGGTCTGGGTCTAGGTCTGGGTCTAGGTCTAGGGCTGGGTCTAGGTCTGGGTCTGGGTCTAGGTCTGGGTCTGGGTCTAGGTCTAGGTCTGGGTCTAGGTCTAGGTCTAGGTCTGGGTCTAGGTCTGGGTCTAGGTCTAGGTCTGGGTCTGGGTCTAGGTCTGGGTCTGGGTCTGGGTCTAGGTCTAGGTCTGGGTCTAGGTCTGGGTCTAGGTCTAGGTCTGGGTCTGGGTCTAGGTCTGGGTCTAGGTTTAGGTCTAGGTCTGGGTCTAGGTCTAGGTCTGGGTCTAGGTCTGGGTCTAGGTTTAGGTCTAGGTCTGGGTCTAGGTCTGGGTCTAGGTCTAGGTCTGGGTCTGGGGGTTTACAACAGGTTTTAATAGACGGTGTCGAACTGAATGAACCTTTATTCAGCGTTAGTTCTCTAAAGGCTGAGGGCGTTTTATTTTTCTGGGTTTCCTGACTAAGAGCTCCAGCACCCTGTTGTCTGGGTCCGGGACCTGGGTCTGTGGGGGGCCATTGCTGCCAGGTGGTCCCCTTCCAGCCTGGTCCTCAGTCTGTCTTCACCTACACAAAACCAACCCTCTGTCTGACTTCCTGTTGACTCTTGACCAGATGTCTGACCTGTTCTTTGTAGAGACATGTCTCACATTATGGACACTGTTAGACCAGTGTCTCCAGCTGTCCCCACTCATCATGTTGAGCTGGTCCATGTCCTGAAACCCACTGGTCAGGGGTCTCCAGTCCTCTTCCTGTGTATCTCCAACCAGCAGATGCTGCTTATAAGATGTCCATTGTTGCAGCAGTGCAGGATTTTCTGGATCCTTCAGGAACGTTGTAGACAGGGTCCAGAGATGTCCCTCTTTGTCTGCCTGGGTCCCAGGATGTCCAGGTGTTGGAGCCTTCGGTCTAACGGGCCGTCCAGATAAGGCTCCATTACCTAAACATGGCATAAAAAGAAGAAGAGTAACTTTTTAAATCGATTGTAAACCTGATTAACTTGACTGCCATCCAGAATGGACCTGAGTCCTGAAGCGAGACCAGAGACCCCCTTGTCTCCTCCACCTTGTGTGATGCTGAATGTACCTAACCCAGCAGTTCTCCAGGTCCTCATGGATCCGGGTCAGGAGTGAGTCTGGTTCTGTTCATCACCTCTGGCAGGTCGTTGTCACACAGTACTTCATTTTTTGTTAATAAATGACTGAATCATCTGAAACTGTTCTGATAAAGTCCAGAGATACATCACTTTAGTACACCAGGTGTTTGATGGCAGGTCGTTTACATCTGGCTGCATCAGAGCAGTAAAGGCCTTTGGCTGCAGGGCGCCCGTTCACCTCGGCCTCCTCCAGTGAGGACTGGTTGATACCAACAGTAGTCCAGTTCCAGTCCCTGTAGATGAGATGTTACCCGTCTCAGATAAAAGGAGCTGGGTTTGACAGCAGCGCTGATCTGACTCCATTTCAAACCAACTGGTTTCAGTTCTGAGACGTGGCTGGAGGCTGATATGTGTCAGGGCTCTAAACCAGCGGTTCACAAACTTTTTTTTGCCGCGCCCCCCCTTCTATGTCCCAGCCGTGTTCACGCACCCCCAATCCCCGGATGGAGACCTTTGACATTTGAACAAATTCCTGGTACCTGAATCATTAATGTTACAAATTTTCAATACTTTTGAGTGTTATTAAATCAGATGTAACCGAGGATTTCTGTGAGAGTCGCGTTTCCTACAGTCAGTAAACGCCCCTCGTATTTCCATGTGATGCTCTTATCTTGTAAAGACGGCGGGTGTGTATGGGGGGGGGGGGGGGGGGGGTGCTGATCAAATGTGTGGAAGTGAGCAGGAGGTTACTACACTGGTAAAGCTGACGGTTCTCTTAACTAACTGCTTAGTGTTTTTAAATGATGTAAAAATGAACACCCAGCGCCCAAAGTAGCGCTGCATCTTTAGTAAAATCAAAAGAAACAAAGAAAGCGACTCACCATGGAGTTGATTAAATCAGGACACACATGGAATCAATCAGCAGAGTTGTTGCAAGCTGTCAAGAAGGACTCTTTGAATAAATAATATCCAATTGAGACATAAACAGACTAGCAGCTCCTCACAACATCGCCCCGGAACTAATAGTAAAAGTTATCGTCGCCTTCAAAATAAAGGTCTGCTCGAAAGGACATGATTGACAGAAAAAAGACTCGGAGTTCATCCAAATATTGTCCCACAGCTCCACACAATAATGGTATACATGTTTATTTACACATTTTTACTGAGTGGGGAAAAACACTGTAAATGTGTCATTATTTCTAATCTCCGCCATTACAGTTTTCATCTCGCGCGCCCCCTAGTGGCAGCTCACGCACCCCCAGGGGTGCGCGCACCACAGTTTGGGAATCCCTGCTCTACACTGACACCTAGTTTCTAAAAGGTGCCACCAGCTGTTTAAAGAAATAAAAAGTCTTCCTGTGCTTCATGCGTTAGACCAGAGATTCTCTGAAATACAAATCTTAACAGGAAACATCAAAATCTCTGAGCGAGTCGTCAGACGGGCTGAAGCTCTGCTGCATCAGAGAGCTGCAGCCTAGGGACCGGTTTGGTTCTCCACCACGCTGAACGTGGTTCAACCAGAGGTAGGAACTATTAGTCTTATGGACACATCGTGGTTCAGCGGTCCGGAGCGCGACGAGGCGGGAGGAGAAAGACGCTGCTCGACTCTTTCTGCAGCCTGAGAGCAGCGACACGCTCCAGACAGGAAACTGAAAGAGTCAGCTGTAGTCAGAGTAATAACCAGGACGATGTCGCCCTGATGACGTGGATTTATGAAGAACTACAGGTCAGGAGACACGGCAGCACGCGGCCCCCCCACCACTCTATAAACATGCTGGGATTAACGCACTGACCACTGGTGTCTCCTCCTGCTGCCTTCAGCGTCAGGCAGCAGCACGGTCACCAGACGACACGATGACCAACCCTCATTCAGAACAAGAGAAACAGAATGTAGACTCACAATAAATAGATGAGCAGCAGCTGAGAGGAACATGAGATCATTTCCCTCCACATCCCTGTTCTAACCTTCACACTTCATTTACATTTTCATAATAATGACCTCATACCTTTGATTTTAAACATCTAAAATAGATTTGATGACCTCGTTGATTCTTTCCATCATTTCACTCTGTTTACAGAAATACTCCGTTCCTTCTCTTTGGTTCTAATCAGGTTTTTAACTTCACTTCCTTTTAAATGAGAACGACTGACTCTGAAACATTTATAAATGATTACTGGTCAGGGATTAGATCAGCTGTGTTCATTGGTTCTAAGGTTTTCCTACAATATTAAACATCTAGACAAGGACAAAGATCTAGAGACCAAAGAACAGGAGTCCGTCTGAGGGACAGGAGTCCATCTGAGGGACAGGAGTCCGTCTGAGGGACAGGAGTCCGTCTGAGGGACGGGAGTCCGTCTGAGGGACGGGAGTCCGTATGAGGGACAGGAGTCCGTCTGAGAGACAGGAGTCCGTCTGAGGGACATGGTGTCCGTCTGAGGGACATGGTGTCCGTCTGAGGGACAGGAGTCCATCTGAGGGACAGGAGTCCATCTGAGGGACAGGAGTCCGTCTGAGGGACAGGAGGTCCGTCTGAGGGACAGGAGGTCCGTCTGAGGGACAGGAGTCCATCTGAGGGACAGGAGTCCGTCTGAGAGACAGGAGTCCGT
Source organism: Callopanchax toddi (assembly GCA_006937965.1). Classification (NCBI taxonomy): domain Eukaryota; kingdom Metazoa; phylum Chordata; class Actinopteri; order Cyprinodontiformes; family Nothobranchiidae; genus Callopanchax; species Callopanchax toddi. The sequence goes on along the minus strand of SSNR01000616.1, from coordinate 146,144 downwards.
CTGAGAGACAGGAGTCCGTCTGAGGGACAGGAGTCCATCTGAGAGACAGGAGTCCGTCTGAGGGACAGGAGGTCCATCTGAGGGACAGGAGTCCATCTGAGGGACAGGAGGTCCGTCTGAGGGACAGGAGTCTGTCTGAGGGACAGGAGGTCCGTCTGAGGGACAGGAGGTCCGTCTGAGGGACTGGAGTCCGTCTGAGGGACTGGAGTCCGTCTGAGGGACGGGAGTCCATCTGAGAGACGGGAGTCCGTCTGAGGGACAGGAGGTCCATCTGAGGGACAGGAGTCCATCTGAGGGACAGGAGGTCCGTCTGAGGGACAGGAGGTCCGTCTGAGGGACAGGAGTCCGTCTGAGGGACGGGAGTCCGTCTGAGAGACAGGAGTCCGTCTGAGGGACGGGAGTCCGTCTGAGGGACAGGGGGTCCGTCTGAGAGACAGGAGTCCGTCTGAGGGACAGGGGGTCCGTCTGAGGGACAGGAGTCCGTCTGAGAGACAGGAGTCCGTCTGAGGGACAGGGGGTCCGTCTGAGGGACAGGGGGTCCGTCTGAGGGACGGGAGTCCATCTGAGAGACGGGAGTCCGTCTGAGGGACAGGAGGTCCATCTGAGGGACAGGAGTCCATCTGAGGGACAGGAGGCCGTCTGAGGGGCAGGGGACAGGAGTCCGTCTGAGGGACAGGGGGTCCGTCTGAGGGACAGGAGTCCGTCTGAGAGACAGGAGTCCGTCTGAGGGACAGGGGGTCCGTCTGAGGGACAGGGGGTCCGTCTGAGGGACGGGAGTCCGTCTGAGAGACAGGAGTCCGTCTGAGGGACAGGGGGTCCGTCTGAGGGACAGGAGTCCGTCTGAGAGACAGGAGTCCGTCTGAGGGACAGGAGGTCCGTCTGAGGGACATGGTGTCCGTCTGAGGGACAGGAGGTCCATCTGAGGGACAGGAGTCCGTCTGAGGGACGGGAGTCCGTCTGAGGGACGGGAGTCCGTCTGAGAGACGGGAGTCCATCTGAGGGACAGGAGGTCCATCTGAGGGACTGGAGTCCGTCTGAGGGACTGGAGTCCGTCTGAGGGACGGGAGTCCGTCTGAGAGACGGGAGTCCGTCTGAGAGACGGGAGTCCGTCTGAGAGACGGGAGTCCGTCTGAGAGACAGGAGTCCGTCTGAGGGACAGGAGTCCGTCTGAGGGACGGGAGTCCGTCTGAGAGACGGGAGTCCGTCTGAGGGACGGGAGTCCGTCTGAGGGACGGGAGTCCGTCTGAGAGACGGGAGTCCATCTGAGGGACAGGAGGTCCATCTGAGGGACTGGAGTCCGTCTGAGGGACTGGAGTCCGTCTGAGGGACGGGAGTCCGTCTGAGGGACAGGAGTCCGTCTGAGGGACGGGAGTCCGTCTGAGAGACGGGAGTCCGTCTGAGGGACGGGAGTCCGTCTGAGAGACGGGAGTCCATCTGAGAGACATGGAGGATTGTCCATCAGACAGGTTGAGACGTTGATGAGAGACATGACGTTAGACTTTGAACTGATCCTAAAGCGTTTCAGTTTGTTTCCTATACCGAAGTTATTCTAGGTCTTTGTGTTTTAGTCCGACAGTCACACTGACGGGTTGTTAGAGTCACACCAGTACCTGACCCGACCTTCTCTTCAGTTCCCTGTTGGTGTTATCTCTGGTGATCCAAGCTGCTCCTACCTGGGGAGACGAGTTGAAGCTGTAGGTGTTGGAGAGGTGAAACCTGCTCCACAGGGGGTCAACTCTTTATCGTCCTTCATAAAAGCAAACTCACTCAGGTCAGTGTCCGGGTTAAGGCTTCAGGTTTGTTGGGTCATTTCAGGTCCAGGTCACGTTTGTCCAGAGTACTCCTCCAACATGGAGCTTTGTTGGGGTCTCATCTCGTTCGAGCACTTAGATGATAAAACAAAGTGGTTGTGTTAAACGATAGCTGGTTTTTGTCTGAGATGGTCCTGCAGCTTCACTGGATCCACCTGTGGTAAAATCAGCTGATTGGACATGAAGTCCATATCAGGTCCCACAGTGGACGGTGTGTGTCAGACACAAACCAAGCCTGAAGTCAGAGGAACTGCCCAGACCAGTACTGGTCCGTGGGTCTTTTGGTACTGGGCCTTCAGAACATCAGAATTATTAAAAACTGATTGATAGGGACGCACTGACATGGACATTCATGGCCGAAACACCGAAAAAAATGATGTCAATAATTAGAAGTAGGGCTGGGCGATATCGCCAACCTTTCATATCTTGATAACGATAAACATACAAACACAGAACCCCCCCCCCTCGTGAATCTCCGGCTCCACTGTGGCCGACGTGCATCATATGAATCGGGGAGCATGAGTTTTCATATCTGTTGATGTGTTCCAGGTTGATCTGATCTGGGGTCAGCTCCAGCTCATGGTGGATGTGTTTGTGTTTCAGGCTGCGGTGTGGCAGGCTCTGAACCACTACGCTTACCTGGATGCTGTTTTCCTGGCTGAGAGACTCTACGCTGAAGGTACTCCTCTCTTTTTCATAGGGTGTTCGATATTGACAAAAATGGACATCGTAATAGTTTTTGCCATTTTCCCGATAATAATATGACGATATTTTAATAACCTAAAAAGTGTCAAGTCCCATGTTCTACCTGTTGATTCTATCATGGGTTAGTTCCTATAATGGTCCTTACTGTGGGTCCAGACCCTGAAGCGTTTCAGATTCCTCGTCTGGCCGTCAGTGCGTAGTCTGAAGATTGGGAAATCATTTGGTTTTCGCTCCGTCTATCATCACTCCACACAAACAGCAGATTGTATGCTGTGGCTAGCCACTAGCCTTCGATGCTAATGGACAACATATAGAGCAGTGGGTGACCAGCCTAGGCATGCTATTTATTAGCCTCTCCGATGCTAACCATCTGGCAGCACCAGTGTTACACCGGCCTGTCATCAATCAAGTCAGTAGCTGTTTTCAGAATGATGTAGCCTCTGTGTGCAGGTTAAATACTCACTGTCAAGACAAGTTACTGACAACAATAAACGTTTCTTCTGTGATGTAACCGATGTTCTCTACCTGTCGACCTACGTGTTTACGTGTCTTCCTGTGTGTGTACCTGTCAGTGAGGTCGGAGGAAGCGCTCTACTTGTTGGCTACATGTTACTACCGCTCGGGAAAGCCTTACAAAGCCTACCGACTACTGAAGGCTCACAGCTGCTCCACACCGCAGGTTCGATTTCTGCTGGCGAAGTGCTGCGTCGAGCTCAGCAAGTAAGGAAAAGCACACACAAACACACACAGGTGTAACATATGAGTATTTTAACACAACACCAGTAAACGGGGACCCTGGAGCTCAGATGAAAGCTGAGACCTTCAGTTAAAGTAGAATAGAATAGCCCTTTTTGTCCTTCAGTGGGGACATTCTGGTGCAAGTCAAAACATACAGATTCATACAAGGCTAAAGAGGATTAACAACTGAAAGAATGAGGGACTGGAAAAGTAATTTACAACATAAAAAGTGATAATAGTATATAACATTGATTAGCAATGTCCCGATCTGAACACGTGATCAGAAATCAGACTCGATGACGTGGTTTCAGACTTGATCAGAATTGGACATTACCTCCTGATCCAGACTCAGATGTTTATGTATTCTCATCCTTTTTAACACATCTATAATCAGGAGTGCACATATTTTTTTTCATGGAGGTTCACAAGGAAGAACTTGGCACTGATGCTTGGTACGCAGACCCTGCCATAAGCAGAAGGGGGCGTAGTGCAGCTCCAGGCGTCAGCGCTGCAGCGGTCTGATACACCCCTTTCCCCTGGACGGAGGTTCATGCTGGTCTTACGGACCGTGAAGCAGCTAGTCGCCGTTGTTTAAGGGCCTTTGACAGTTCTGTGTCTACAAGCTCCCCTAGTGTTGGCATTAGGGATGGGGCCGATCCAATCCAGGGGCGGTATCGGATTCTGATAACAACTTAATTCATGGATTGGAAATTTCCGAACCAACCGGGAGAAATTTCCTATCCAGAGTTATGTCTGGGGCAGCGTGTAGCTCAGTGGAGTGGCCGGTCTGGCAACCGGAGGGTCGCCGGTTCAATCCCAGCTCCAGCTGGGTTATCAAATCAAATCAAATCAAACTTTATTTCTATAGCACCTTTCATGCCCCAGAGAGCAACACAAAGTGCTTGACAGATTAAAATGACCCATACAACCCACATTCCCTCCCTTTCCCACACATAGAACAATTATGACACTCTCCCCTCCCAGTCCACAACCCATTCCCAGGCACACACACACCCACACATACACATCAAAACCACAGTAAACACTATGTTGAGCTCAGATGGCTCCAGTAATGAGCAACACGCCATCTAGTGGGCCCTCTGCCTCGTCAGCTGTAGAACCAGGTCAGCAGCCACACACCAACCAAGGGCACCTGGGTATGGAGGGTGGCAACCCCCCCCCCACTGCCCGGGCCCTACCGGGGAGCGCCCGAGTCGCCACCGCCGACCACCGGTCCCAAGGCAGAGGGCTCCACAGAGGAAACACTGGAGGATTAAAATGCGAAGCATATAAAATAACGAGAACTTATATGAATAGTAAAATGACCAATAAAATGTGAATAAAAAACTAAATAAATAATAATCAGGTAAAAGCTGATCTAAAAAGGTGGGTCTTGAGTCTATTCTTAAAAACCTGAACGTTCTCTGCGGTCCTGAGGTCCTCTGGCAGTCCGTTCCAGAGGCGAGGGCCGTAATAACCAAAAGAAGCTTCGCCGTGGGTGTGTGTCCTGACTTTAGGGATGACTAGGAGACGGCTGCCAGAGGAGCGCAGTGACCGCCAGGGTTCATATGGAAAAAGTAGTTCAGAAAGATAAGAAGGGCCAAGACCATTAAGACACTTAAAAACCATTAACAGGATCTTAAAATCGATCCTAAAACATACGGGGAGCCAATGCAGTGATTTTAAAACCGGAGTGATGTGCTCCCGCTTCCTGGTCTTTGTCAGGACACGGGCTGCTGAGTTCTGTAAAAGCTGTAGACCTGAAGTACTCTTCTTGGAAAGACCAGAAAGCAGGGCATTGCAGTAATCGATTCTACTGGTGATAAAAGCATCAGCGTCTCCGTATTGGCCCGAGAGAGAATGGGGCGGACTCTGGCGATGTTTTTGAGATGATAAAAACCTATTTTGGTGACGTTTTTAATGTGAGGGATAAAAGTCAGCTCAGAGTCAAAGGTCACGCCCAGATTCTTCACTTTTGAGGAAGGATTAAAACACAGTGATTGTAGTTTGGGTAAAAGTTTCTCTCTCTGGGCCTCAGGACCAATGACTAAAACTTCAGTTTTGCCCTGGTTGAGCTGGAGAAAGTTTTCTGCCATCCAGGATTTAATGTCTGAAATACAGTTAAAAAGTGCATCCATTGGCTGTGTGTCATCAGGAGACACGGAGACGTACAGCTGTGTGTCGTCAGCATAACTGTGGAAATTCACCCCGTGTCTCCTGATGACGCTGCCCAGAGGGAGCATATAGAGGTTAAAAAGCACCGGGCCTAAAATGGAACCCTGGGGCACACCACATGTGATGCTATGGACCCTGGAGAAACAGGTGTCCATGCCGACCATAAAAGTCCTGTCTGTGAGACAGGAAGTGACCCATCTATGAACAGCACCAGAGAGGCCGATCTGTTTTAGACGGGTTAAAAGAACAGTGTGGTCTACGGTATCGAAGGCAGCGCTTAGATCCAGCAGAACCAACACTGTCGCCCTCCGAGCGTCAGAATTTACTCTAAAATCATTTAAACTCTTCAGAAGGGCCGTCTCGGTGCTGTGGTTCACTCTAAAACCAGACTGACGTTTCTCTAGGACATTATTAGTGTTAATAAAATCGTTGAGTTGGCTCAACACAAGCTTTTCTAAAATGTTGCTTAAAAATGGCGAGTTGGACAGCGGTCGGAAGTTGTTTAAATCATTAAAATCTAAATCGCTCTTCTTCAACAGAGGTCTCACCACTGCCCGTTTTAAAGCAGCAGGAAAGACCCCTGTCTGAAGGGAGCCATTCATCAGAGTTAAAATCTCATTTTTAAAATAATCATAGAATTGTTTAAAAAACCTCGTGGGAATCGGGTCCAGAACACATGTGGTCGGCCTCACTGAGGAGGAAACTTTATCAAGACTCTCAGCTCCAACCAGGACAAAGCTGTCCAGTGTGTCCTCAGGTAGACACACATGTTCAGATGTTTCTAAGACCATGTTACATTGGGAGGATCAAATGTTACATCTGATGGTGTCTACCTTCCCCCTGAAGTGGGCTGCACACTCCTCACAAAGAGTGTCAGACGGGGTTTTCTGGGAAGAATTGGAGTCATTATTTAAAATATTAGCAATTGTGGAAAATAGAGTTTTAGAGTTATTTCTGTTTTCTGAGATGATTCTGGAAAAGTCATTGTTTCTGGAGTCTCTAACTGCTTTATTGTATGATTTTAACTGCTCAGTATATATCTGCTTCAGATTTTCACTTCTCCATGGAGATGGAGGTTTTGACTGTACTTTTTTGATTTTTGATGGAGCAAGCAAGTCCAGAGTAGATTTAAGTCGACTGTTAAAATCATTGAAAATAAGATCACAGGGGGCAGTTATCTGAGGTTCTCTACATGTAGATTAAAATCACCAGCTAAAATAATCCTATCGAAGGAGTTGTGCAGAAATGATAAAAACTCTGAAAATTCCTTAATAAAAAGTGCACTATGCTTCAGAGGCCTATAAACTGTAATACATCAAATCTGAGGGATGTTAAAAACAGCTGCAGTGTATTCAAAAGTGTTAAAAGTATTGAAAAACACAGGCTTTGCAGAGAGGGTAGAAGAACTTATAATAGCGGTCCCACCCCCTTCCTCCCATCCCTAATAGAATACCTCGCCTCGCCTTCTTCCGCTTATCCGGGTCCGGGTCGCGGGGGCAGCATTCCAAGTCGGGCAGCCCAGGCCACCTTCTCCCCGGCCAAGTCCACCAGCTCCTCAGCTGGACGCCCAGGCGTTCCCAGGCCAAACTGAAGATGTATTTCCTCCAGCGTGTCCTGGGTCGACCTGGGGGCCTCCTGCCGGCAGGACATGCCCAGAACACCTCCCGAGGGAGGCGTCCAGGAGGCATCCTTACCAGATGCCCGAACCACCTCAACTGGCTCCTCTCTACATGGAGGAGCAGCGGTTCTACTCCAAGTCTCTCCCGGATGTCCGAGCTTCTTACCCTATCCCTAAGGCTGAGCCCGGCCACCCTGCGGAGGAAACTCATTTCAGCCGCTTGTATCCGCGATCTCGTTCTTTCGGTCACTACCCAAAGCTCATGACCAGGTGAGGATTGGGACGTAGACCGACCGGTAAAGGCTCAGCTCCTTCTTCACCACAACAGACCGGTTCAGCGTCCATCACTGCAGACGCTGCCCCAATCCGCCTGTCCATCTCCCGCTCCCTAACCATCAAATTAAAATTTGGTGGGTTGGGTTACAGTGTCGTTGTGTCCTTGGGCCAGACACTTCACCTACTTTGTCTACTGGTGGTGGACAGAGGGACCTGGTGGAGGTCAGGGGGACCTGGTGGAGGTCAGGGGGACCTGGTGGTGGTCTGAGGGACCTGGTGGTGGTCAGGGGGACCTGGTGGAGGTCAGGGGGACCTGGTGGAGGTCAGGGGGACCTGGTGGTGGTTATGGGGACCTGGTGGTGGTTAGGGGGACCTGGTGGAGGTCAGAGGGACCTGGTGGAGGTCAGAGGGACACCGCCTCTGTCAGTGCGCCCCAGGGCAGCTGAGACTACAACGTAGCTGATCACCACCAGTGTGTGAGTGTGAGTGTGAATGAGTGAATGGCTGTTTATGTTATACAGAGCTTTGGGGAGTGTAGGACACTCTAGAAAGCGCTCTATAAATACAGAACATTTACCATTTATGTCTGCTGACATGACTACACAGTGATCCTGGGCTAGGACACGCCTCCTTTCAGGACCCCGCTGCAGTTTGCAGGTAGCAGCTAGCAGGTTAGCATCGAGCAGCGCTGAACTTTTCCAAACACGTCCGCAGTGAGGAAATATTCAAAAGTTGAAACACCGCAAAGCAAGACGGCAACGTGCAATGTTTGTTCTGAGGAAACGAGGAAATTCAGTTCAGCGACCTCCACTGCAGCCGACATATTGCTTCATTTTGACTAACAATATAAAAAAAATCTGGTCATAATGCATGTTTACCAGTCACTTATTAATTTATAAATGATAATAATGACATTTTCAGCAGCATTATTTCATTCCTTTAACAGACACTGTTAATTGTTCCTCCACTGCGGTTCAGAGAACCTGAGGGTCTAATGAAGCTGCAGAGGATCACCTGGTTCTGATGGTCCAGTTGATCTGACACTGGGCCCAGTTCTGATCATAAATCCAGACTGGTCTACAGAATAAACCAGCTTGGTTCAACGCTCTCAGGGTTCTTTGAACCACGGCGTTACCCGCTCCAGACTCTGGAGTCCAGAGCGCTGCGCGAGTGGATCTGACCGCAGTGTTCAGGTCTCATCACTACACAGCTGATCACTATAATGCATCAATCAGGGCAGTTCTACCATCTGAAGACATGGTGATTTAACTCCTAAATGTCAGATGTTTTTGTTTAAATTCTCGTTTTTATTTGGTCCAGAGAGGTGGAGGGTGACGGTTGGTCTTGTGTGTGTGCGCGCGTGCACATCATGTGTGTGTGTGTGTTTGTGCGGGTCTCCAAGTCTGAAAACGTACACAACTTTCAGACCCGTTTATAAATGAGGCCCAGCCGGTGTCTATCAGCGCTCACGAGAAACGGCTGCTCTCTGTAGCGACTCGCCAACACGGCGCGGTCTGATGGCACGCACACACACACAAGTGTGTGATTTTAATTCGTCAACATGATGAAAAATTATCAGATAGTTCTGCAAAACCCGGGTTGACCTGCTGGGCAGTACCACCGGTACCTGATAAATCCTGGAACCGTAACATTCAAAGTGTTTTAGTACCGACTTGGTACTGAAGAACCGGGTCTTTGACAACACTTTGTGTCACGGTCAATTACATGTAGAAGAACCCCTGAAAAGGGCAACACCAGGACTTGGTGCTAACCGTGCCTCAGACATGTGACCCCTGACCTCTGGATTTCAGACTCACCTCAGGTTGTCTCACCTGTCTACCTTGTAGGCTAGCTGAGGGAGAGCAGGTCTTGATTGGTGGAGTTTTGAACAAACAGAAGAGTCAAGATGACATCATCACAGAGTTTGGAGACTCTGCCTCCTTCACACTGTCCCTACTGGGCCACATTTACTGGTAAGCATCCAGTCCTCCCAGTTTGTTGCACGTCTCTGTTTCACCTGTTGACTCCGCCCCTTTCTTTGAGCAGCAAGACCGACCGTGCTGCTAAAGGTGCTGAGTGTTTCCAGAGGAGTTTAACCCTCAACCCCTTCCTTTGGTCTCCTTTTCAGAGCCTCTGTCACCTAGGTAACGTGCACGCACACACACACACACACCTCTCTCAGGTGAGCGTTTGACTTGAGGAGTAACAAGGATTTGTTCCAGGTGAGAAACCAGATCCGGACCAGATGTTCAGGTTGTCTGCTCTGCAGAACTCCACAGTAGCCCCGCCTCCTCCACATATAAGCCCCGCCCAGAATCCATCTAACCGCCTCGACACTGCCCTCATGGAGACGCCGCAGGACACACTGGTACGCAAACAAACAGCAGTAATCTACTGACTGTCCTTAGTTATTTATCTGGTGAACCTGTAATCTAATTACTGTAATCTGATTACTATCTGTTGCTGAGAGTAAAAATGATAGCAAACCTCCGCTAACTAATGTGTAGCTAGTTTCCAAGTCATTTGTTTTTCTGGTCGTTAAATGCATAGATATATATATCACTAGATACCTTACCCTTGCTGTTTGTCAATGGACCCTGACGTCCCTACGCCGGCGCCATCTTGTGACCGAACGCTGCCCCTTTCTTAACATTGGTGTCAATAGAGCATGTACTAATAAATACCTCTAACTTGATCAATTTTTAACCGTTTTCAAACGGTTTGCATTTTCATAAACGTCGCAGACGTAGCTGTGAACATATATCGATAATGATCGGGAAATTCATAAATTGTAAAAGTATCATATCTCAAGTCTATACATAATAAGGTTTGTAAGAAAGTAACCCGTTGGTAAAGCCATTCATTTTTCATCGAGTTCTGAGTGTTTTTAGTTAAATTGATGCTCACCTTCCATCTGCTGCCATAGAGAGCAGAACGTCAGCTCACTGTCACAAGATGGCCGCCGTGTAGCTACGCTGTTGAACCCCGGATGAGTCATCTAGCCTTTATATATAATATCTATGGTTAAATGAATTTGCTGTGGACAGAGGTAAGACCTGCCCTGAGACCCTAAACCTCATTAACTACCTAGGGCCTCACGTCCTCTAGAGGTCCCCACGTCCCCCACATTAGAGGGCCCCACGTCCTCTAGAGGTCCCCACGTCCCCTAGAGGGCCCCACGTCCTCTAGAGGGCCCCACGTCCTCTAGAGGGCCCCATACCCTCTAGAGGTCCCCACGTGCCCCACGTCCCCTAGAGGGCCCCACGTCCTCTAGAGGTCCCCACGTCCTCTAGAGGTCCCCACGTCCCCCACATTAGAGGTCCCCATGTCCTCTAGAGGTCCCCGCGACCTCTAGAGGGCCCCACGTCCTCTAGAGGGCCCCACGTCCTCTAGAGGGCCCCACGTCCTCTAGAGGTCCCCACGTCCCCCACATTAGAGGGCCCCACGTCCTCTAGAGGGCTCCACATCCTCTAGAGGGCCCCACATCCTCTAGAGGGCCCCACGTCCTCTAGAGGTCCCCACGTCCTCTAGAGGTCCCCACGTCCCCCACATTAGAGGGCCCCACGTCCTCTAGAGGGCCCCACGTCCTCTAGAGGGCCCCATATCCTCTAGAGGTCCCCACGTGCCCCACGTCCCCTAGAGGGCCCCACATCCTCTAGAGGGCCCCACGTCCCCCACATTAGAGGTCCCCATGTCCTCTAGAGGGCCCCATATCCTCTAAGGGCCCCACAATCTCTAGAGGGCCCCGCGTCCTCTAAAGGTCCCCACACTCTCTAGAGGGCCCCACGTCCCCCACATTAGAGCTCCCCATGTCCTCTAGAGGTCCCCGCGACCTCTAGAGGTCCCCGCGACCTCTAGAGGTCCCCACGTCCTCTAGAGGTCCCCACGTCCTCTAGAGGTCCCCACGTCCCCCACATTAGAGGGCCCCACGTCCTCTAGAGGGCCCCACGTCCCCCACATTAGAGGTCCCCATGTCCTCTAGAGGGCCCCATATCCTCTGAAGGGCCCCACAATCTCTAGAGGGCCCCGCGTCCTCTAAAGGTCCCCACACTCTCTAGAGGGCCCCACGTCCCCCACATTAGAGCTCCCCATGTCCTCTAGAGGTCCCCGCGACCTCTAGAGGTCCCCGCGACCTCTAGAGGTCCCCACGTCCTCTAGAGGTCCCCACGTCCTCTAGAGGTCCCCACGTCCTCTAGAGGTCCCCACTTCCCCCACATTAGAGGGCCCCACGTCCCCTAGAGGGCCCCACATCCTCTAGAGGGCCCCACGTCCCCCACATTAGAGGTCCCCATGTCCTCTAGAGGGCCCCATATCCTCTGAAGGGCCCCACAATCTCTAGAGGGCCCCGCGTCCTCTAAAGGTCCCCACACTCTCTAGAGGGCCCCACGTCCCCCACATTAGAGCTCCCCATGTCCTCTAGAGGTCCCCGCGACCTCTAGAGGTCCCCGCGACCTCTAGAGGTCCCCACGTCCTCTAGAGGTCCCCACGTCCTCTAGAGGTCCCCACGTCCTCTAGAGGTCCCCACTTCCCCCACATTAGAGGGCCCCACGTCCCCTAGAGGGCCCCACATCCTCTAGAGGGCCCCACGTCCCCCACATTAGAGGTCCCCATGTCCTCTAGAGGGCCCCATATCCTCTAAAGGGCCCCACAACCTCTAGAGGGCCCCACGTCCCCCACATTAGAGCTCCCCATGTCCTCTAGAGGTCCCCGCGACCTCTAGAGGTCCCCGCGACCTCTAGAGGTCCCCACGTCCTCTAGAGGTCCCCACGTCCTCTAGAGGTCCCCACGTCCCCCACATTAGAGGGCCCCACGTCCCCTAGAGGGCCCCGCGACCTCTAGAGGGCCCCATGTCAGGATGATACCTGATGACGATGCGTAGAGTCTGAAGGCAGATCCTGGAGGATGAGGGAATGGATCCCATGACTGTCCTCCATGCTGGTCTGACCTGATCCAGTATGTTCAGGTCCACCAGGTGGACCTCAGACTGTCCAGGAGCTCAGTGAGGTCGTGTCAGGAGATCCTCCAGGAGACCGTCATCATCTCCTCAGGAGTCCTGACGTTGTCTTTCAGCCTTTCAGAGCTGCTGCTGTGACCTTGAGCTACCTGGACTCACCTGGTGCTTCAGGTATCAGGTTACATCTAGTAGCCAGTCCCTTCAGGATTTCCTGATATTTTTATGATTACTGTAGGAACCTTTTAAAAAATACCCCTTTTTTTTCAGGATTGTTTGTTTTGTTTAAGGTTTTTGTTTACACACACACACACACATGCGCTGTTTCACCATAACATTAAGACTACAGATGCTATAAACTCCAGGACTTTATGACTAATGATTTAATTTTCATTGATAGTTGCGATCGCAACATTGCAACTTACTGGTGACTTGAGATAACGCCTCAATAGGTTGATCATCTTCATCAGATGATGAAGCATCCTTTAGTTCTCAACATGTTACCATTGATCAGGAGGACGATCCAGCTGGAGTTCTTTGACTGGAGACCTGACGAGTTTCCAGTCAGGTCCTTTTGTTGACTGGAGCAGTTTAAACTGATTAACGTGTCCGTGATCATTAGCTATAGCTCTGCTGGTAAACTGAAGCTCTTCTTTTACAGGAGTTAAATCGTTTGAATCTGGAATCATCAAACGGAAAGCTGATGTCTGATTTGTCGGTTTCCTACATTGACTCCTCCCTCATCTCCCCGGAGACGGGTTCACTGTTGGGTAACACCATTTCCATTGCACCAGCTGGCTCCCTACTGGCTAAACAAAACAAGCCCAAGAGTGGGCGGAGTTTGCTGGGGGGGCCTGCAGCCCTCAGCCCCCTGACCCCAAGGTGAGTGTAACCCCTAACCCTGAATGTTCTGTCAGAGATCATAATTCATTTTATTTAAAAGCTCTTCTCAGGACGCCCAAGGTCACTTCACAGGAAAAAGAATAAACAGTATATAAATATAAAATACAAAACAAGTCCTTCATAGGTCATAGGCGGCTTTGAACAGATGCGTCTTGAGTCTTGATTTGAAGAGGGTTGGGCTGACGGTACTCCTGATGTCCGGGGGGGGGGGGTAGTTGCTCTGCTCCGCGTGGTGCTGAGACGGGCAGGAGGAACAACTAGAAGAGTGAAGAGGATCTGAGGGAGCGGGAGGTATGTGGAGGAGAGAGACTGTGGAGGGTTAGAAGGTCGGCAGGAGGATCTTAAAGATGAACCTGAGTTTGACTGGGAGCCAGTGGAGCTGCTGGAGAACCGGGGGGATGTGGTGAAGGGAGGGGGTTCTGGTGATGATGGGGGGGCTGCTGAATTCTGGACCAGTTGTAATTTATGGAGGAGTTTTGAACTGCAGAGGGTAAGGAAGAGTGGAGTTAGGGTTACTGGAAATGTAGAGCTGAGTGTCGTCTGCAAAACAGTGGAACTGGAGGCCATAATTATGGAAGATATTTCCAAGAAAGAGGAGATAAATTATGAAGAGGAGGGGGCCCAGGACAGAGCCCTGGGGCACACTCTGCTGTGATGTCATCAGCTAGTTGGCTCCCAACTTGAACAGGATGAATCCGTCTTCTGGTTTCTGTTAGACCCAGTCTCACATCGTTTCAGCTGCCAGCTCAACTTAGAGCTCTAATATTTAATAATCCAGAATGTTAAAGGGTCTGGAACTGAACTCTGGACTCTCCAGTAGAGCAGCGGGGTGACGGGGTGGATCTGGAGGACTCAGTCAGAAGATTCTGGACCCGATCCACGGAGGTTCTGTTCAGAGAGCTGCAGTAGTCCAGACCAGAAGAGATGAAAGTCGTTTAGGTGAAGCGTCGCCCTTCAGTGACAAACTAGTTAAACGTGTTGAGACTTCATCATCCTGAACATCATCATCAGTGAGTGGTTAGAAACGAGGAGCCTGCTGATGAGGAACTGGAACACCTTCGTGTTTTAACCATTCATGACTGGATGAAAACCCTTTGAGTCAAACGTCTGCTTAAATGTGTTCAGACTCCATGAAGGATCGTTGGTGTTTCCTTTCCGTTAGTGAGCAGCTCTATGTGTGACTTGTAATTCCTCAGCGACTCGTGCTTCGTCCTCAGTGACTTGTCATCTTTGTACAGTTTTGGCATCCTGCCCCTTGAGCCCAGCCCAGGAGACCCCACATATCTACAGAACTATTCGGCTACGATGGAAACACAAACCACAGCTCCTAGCAAGAAGGTACAGCCCGACTCTGTAGGGGCGTCTCGATGTTTGACTGACTTCAGATCAGCTGTTTAGCTTCAGTCTGTTGGATGATTGATGTGAGGATGAGGAATTCACTCACCTGCACCTGTTTCTGCCAGTCTGTCTCCAGAATCGGGCAGTCCAAGTCTGTCTTCAGTCAAAGTGGCAACAGTAGAGATGTCCTCCCCATCCCCTTCAACCAATCACAGACCTCCGCACCTCACACCAGGTAAGGCTCTCACCTGTCGTCTGTTTAATGATCACTGCACCACGTTTTGAAATCCAAACTCAGGTTCAGTGTTTAGATCAGTGGCGTTTCTGTTTTTGTTTTCAAACCAAGTGTTTAGTTCCAGCTGTTCTCAGGAGCAGGGCCTCACCTAGATGTCAGTGTGTGTTTGGTCCAATCAGAAGTAAAACTGTGACCCCGTCTCTCTGTTAGTGGCTCTCCTCAGGTACTCAGTCCCAGTATGTCTGGTCCTCCAAACGTTCAGCCCAGAAGGAGCTCCCGACTGTTCACCAGTGCTAGCTCTACTGCCAAGGTACCGAACCCACAAAGACGCTGCCAGGGTGACGGGGTGTCGGTGCCCAGCAGACTCACGCTGCTTCTGTTTCTGCAGGAGAACAGTAAGAAGTTAAAGATGAAGTTCCCTACGAAGATCCCCAACAGGAAAACCAAATGTAAATCAGCAAAGACAACAAACAGTAGCAACCTGAATGAGAGTCTGGACATCCTGAGACTTGATCCCAGTCTGAGTCTGCCAGACTCCAGAATTCCCCAGTATCAGCGGGCCGCTGCAGGTACTCCCAACTCTCTGTAGGGACACTAGTGAGTCCAGAACACCTGAGCAGAACGTCTGTAATGTCGTCATAAATGACCCGTTAGGAGGTATCACACAGTCAGCCATCAAAGTCCAGATTATTTCTGTACACATGGACAGAAGGGCGCACGCCACGGCTAGCGCTCTGCTCACATGACAGATGAGTGGAGAACAGACGTAGACAGTAATCAGATAGTTGGTGCTGTTGAATTTAGTGCAGCCTTCGATGTACTACATCATGGATTCTCAGCTACTGACCCAACCCGATCTGAATGAAGAACTGGAAATAATCTTCTGTGTGTTCTGAATAAGGAAAAAACAATGTTAGGATCTAGATATGCTTTAGAAGAAAACCCAAGGTTTACTCTGAAGGTAGGAGATTCAGAGATAGAACAAGTCACAGACAGTAGATTATTAGGGGTAATGGTAGATAGTCTAGTGTGATGGAACAGTCATGTAGACCAGATCCTAGAGAACATGGGGAGAGGGATGGCTGTTAGATACTGTAGGACGTCTCTGATCAGCTGCTCAGGCAGGTGGTCCAAGCTCTATTACTAAGACTAGTACTGTCTTATGTAGATTATAGTTCTGTGGTCTGGGCGTGTACATCAGTGTGTAATATGGATAGATCCCAGAGTAAAGGGCTCGTCACATCGTACCAGTATAGGTATGAACTCGTTTATCAGGGTGGAAATAGAATCAAACAGATTTGTGTCCTTTTCTGATGTTCAGTCATCCACCAGACAGACTAGGAGGATTTGTGTTGCCCGGGGGTAGAACTGCTTTAGAGTGATAATATGCAACTTTTTATATTTTTAAATCTTCTCCTTGAGCCAGTCTGTGCTAATCTGACTCTTTACAGAGTTAATGAAAAGTCACTTAGCCCCATCTGGTGGTTAGATCCGGAATTGCAAGATCTCCGTCACGGTACCCAGGAAGTCACGTGTCTCACGAGGGTTAGGCTAACCCAATGTGGCTAGCTGTTATGCTAGCTCTGGAGTGTTTTTAGCTCATGATTCCTGATTTTTCCCATCTCTCCCTGCTTGAACACAGCTGATTTCTCTGAAGGAGTAAATAACCGCTCCTGTAGAAAGCTATGAAGGCTGAGGAGACATTTCAACAGGTAGATTTAGGCATTTAGACGCTGAAACAATATGCTAACTTGTGTAATGCAGTGATTTAAAACGGACACCAGAGGGAGCCCAAAACAAGCAAAACTACATATTATCACTTTAAACCAGAAAACAGTGAGTGACAGAGCGATGGAGGCTTGGAACGCGTTACCTAATACCTAACAGACCACCGTCTGACCAGGTATAAACAGAAGTTAAATCTATATTTGTTCACGCAGCAGGAGTAGGGTTATTGTTTTGTAAGAGCAGAGGATTTCTGAATGATGGTGTTGTTCTGTGTACGGTGAGAGAGTGAGTGTATTTTATTGTAAATATTGTGGATGTTGATGTGGGTTGGACCCCAGGAAGAGTCGTTTCTGTGAGAAGCAGCAGCCAATGGGCTTCTAGAGGCCCTGATCTCTGGACTTACGGTTTTAGCTCTTCATATTCTTTGGTTGCTGTGGATCTAAAACGTGCCATCAGTTCACCAGACCTGCAGCAGGTGTTTGTTTTAGACCAGCACCAGCTCAGTCTGGACCTCTAAAGTTTACCGTACTCTGTTTGTGTTCAGACAGCGTGATGGTGTTGCTACGGGAACTGGGGCGGGGCTACCAGGCTCTGTGCTCCTACAACTGCAAAGAGGCCATCAGTATCCTGACATCACTTCCTCCTCAGCACTACAACACCGGCTGGGTCCTCACACACATCGGCAGGGCCTACTTCGAGCTGGCAGAATACACACAGGTAAGCCCACCAGACACTCAGGTGACATGTTTCCTGTTAACTGTTGTGGTGGGTCACCTGATCATCATGCTTGTAGGCGGAGCGTCTGTTCAGCGAGGTGCGTAGGATCGAGTCGTACCGAGTGGAGGCCATGGAGATTTATTCCACCACTCTGTGGCACCTGCAGAAAGATGTGGCCCTGTCTGCGCTGGCTAAAGACCTAACAGACATGGACAAGAACTGTCCTGAGGTCAGGAATACACCTGGTCAGTCTCTACCCGGGTAAGCTAGCAGCTGTGGTAACACTGTGTCTCTGCAGGCCTGGTGTGTCGCAGGAAACTGCTTCAGCCTGCAGAGAGAGCACGACATCGCCATCAAATTCTTCCAGAGAGCCATCCAGGTGAGCTGCTGTTACCGTGGTGAACAGGGAGGTTTGGTGGTGTCCTCTGTGGTGCTGGGAACCATGTTGTATTGGCTTCAGGAGATGGTTCAGACTGGAGACCAACCATCCTCTGACCTCTGACCTGTCTGTTCGTCAGGTGGACCCGGGGTTTGCGTACGCCTACACCCTGTTGGGTCACGAGTTTGTTCTGACGGAGGAATTGGACCGAGCTCTCGCCTGTTTTCGAAATGCAATCCGAGTCAACAGCCGACACTACAATGCCTGGTACGTAACCGTGGAAACACCCAGTGCAGTTTGACAGTCTGAACATGTAACTGGCTGCAGGCTGTGGTCTAGGGCTGGGCGATAAGACAATAACGTTATCTATCCCAAAATAACTTTTCCTCAATGGAGCAATATGAACAGGTCGATATAAAAAAACAGATGAACAGCCAATCGTAGTAAGTGTTGCTCAGCGTTAAACCAATTAGAGGCTGGAATAGAGCGATGTGCCGTAGCAGCTAAGGCTAACGGCTGTTGTTTGTGCAGCTGCTTCCTTTTTGGTAGCTGGAAAAAATGAGTGACTTGAAAGACGTGGTTGAAAAGAAGCGTTCTTTATGTGAGTATTCTGTTTTTATCCTGGTTAGCTGGAGACTAAAACATTGATTTACAGGCTGTGGTAAAAGTGCTGACTGGGTTGTTCCTGGTTACCAGCTGGTCTCCTGAACAACTGGACTTTGAAGCAGACACTTCATGTTCTGAGTTGGTTTTTAGTGTTGATAAAGGGTTAAAGTAAAGCTCTGTGCCTCCGTTACAAAAACAACACTTGGGTCCAGGTCAGGTCCCGTGTTTAATGTGACCAGGTCATTTCATGTTCGGGATCAACTTTTCGTGGAGGGTTTAGAATCAAATCTAATTTAGATCTCTTCAAATTTCACTTCATAGTATCAGGAAACATTTAAGATCAACCAAAACAGGGATTAGTTTTATATTGTGATGTATATCGTTAT
Organism: Callopanchax toddi; assembly: GCA_006937965.1. Taxonomy (NCBI): domain Eukaryota; kingdom Metazoa; phylum Chordata; class Actinopteri; order Cyprinodontiformes; family Nothobranchiidae; genus Callopanchax; species Callopanchax toddi. The sequence continues at coordinate 127,578 of SSNR01000616.1, read as the reverse complement.
TGACCAACATGAAACATGACATGATGATCGCCCAGTCCTACTGTGGTCTTCTTGTGTGGGTTAGCATGTCCTCCCCATGCATGAGTGGGTTTCCCCCACAGATCACAACATGGCTTTAAAAAATGACCACGAGATAAATAAACAAAACTACACAACCGAGGGTCAGAGCTACACAACAGAGTGGACTGGTGAAGACATCACAGGGGTGTGTGTGTGTGTGTGTGCTTGTGTGTGTGCTTGTGCTTGTGCGTGCAGGTATGGCCTTGGGATGATTTATTACAAACAGGAGAAGTTCAACTTGGCAGAAATCCACTTCAAGAAAGCTCTGAGCATCAACCCGCAGAGCTCCGTACTGCTGTGCCACATAGGAGTGGTATGTGTGTGTGTGTGCATAGTCATAGGTAATTGGTCAGCCACGTGTTGGAGTAACTCTGAGTGTGTTCAGGTGCAGCATGCTCTGAAGAAGTCTGATGCTGCTTTAGAGACTCTGAACAGAGCCATCGGGATCGACCCCAAAAACCCACTCTGCAAGTTCCACAGAGCATCCATCCTGTTCGCCAACGACAAGTATAAGGTAACTAGTTCACTGGTAACCAGTACACAGGTAACTAGTTCACTGGTAACTAGTACACTGGTAACTAGTTCATAGGTAACTAGTTCACAGGTAACTAGTTCATAGGTAACTAGTTCACAGGTAACTAGTTCACAGGTAACCAGTTCACTGGTAACTAGTTCACTGGTAACCAGTACACAGGTAACTAGTTCACTGGTAACTAGTACACAGGTAACTAGTTCACTGGTAACTAGTACACTGGTAACTAGTTCATAGGTAACCAGTTCACTGGTAACTAGTACACTGGTAACTAGTACACTGGTAACTAGTTCACAGGTAACCAGTACACAGGTAACTAGTTCACTGGTAACTAGTTCATAGGTAACCAGTTCACTGGTAACTAGTACACTGGTAACTAGTTCACAGGTAACCAGTACACAGGTAACTAGTACACTGGTAACTAGTTCATAGGTAACCAGTTCACTGGTAACTAGTACACTGGTAACTAGTTCACAGGTAACTAGTTCACAGGTAACCAGTTCACTGGTAACTAGTACACTGGTAACTAGTACACTAGTAACTAGTTCACTGGTAACTAGTACACTGGTAACTAGTTCACAGGTAACTAGTTCACAGGTAACCAGTTCACTGGTAACTAGTACACTGGTAACCAGTACACTGGTAACTAGTACACTAGTAACTAGTTCACTGGTAACTAGTACACTGGTAACTAGTTCACAGGTAACTAGTTCACAGGTAACCAGTTCACTGGTAACTAGTACACTGGTAACCAGTACACTGGTAACTAGTACACTAGTAACTAGTTCACTGGTAACTAGTACACTGGTAACTAGTTCACAGGTAACTAGTTCACAGGTAACCAGTTCACTGGTAACTAGTACACTGGTAACCAGTACACTGGTAACTAGTTCACTGGTAACTAGTTCACAGGTAACCAGTTCACAGGTAACTAGTTCACTGGTAACCAGTACACAGGTAACCAGTTCACTGGTAACCAGTACACTAGTTACCTGTGTACTGGTTACTAGTTGATCTGTGACTTCACAGACCAGACCTCTACCTGGAAGCTCCAGTGTTTTCATGACGTTCCACCACTGAAAGGCAGACTGACCCTAGCTCTCCCTCCCTCCCTCTCTCTCCCTCTCTATCGCTCTCTCTCTTTTTCTCCCTCCCTCTCTCTGCAGGCGGCCCTCCAGGAGTTGGAGGAGTTGAAGCAGATTGTCCCCAAAGAGTCTCTAGTTTACTTCCTTATAGGGAAGGTAAGGTTCTACTGAGGAACCAGTGACGTGTCCAGAACAGTTGGATGAACCTGAAGTTTGCTGAGGAAGTAGAGGAGCTGTTGTTGTTGTTGTTGTTAAACATGTTTGTGTAGAGTTGGAATGTGAGTTTCTGATTGATGATGACGCCGTGGTATTTGGACCGTTACCCATAAGGCCTGTGTTAAGCTCCGCCTTTCTCCTTCTCGTCCAACAGGTGTATAAGAAGCTGGGTCAGACCCACCTGGCTCTGATGAACTTCAGCTGGGCCATGGATCTGGACCCCAAAGGAGCCAACAACCAGATTAAAGAAGCCATTGATAAGAGATACCTGCCAGAGGATGAAGGTAGGATCACCAGGGGTCATAGGTCACATGACATCACTCTTCATTTAATTAGTTTTTATAGGATTAAACATCTTATTGAAGCATCAGCATCATGTATTTAATGAGGATGAGCAGAAAAATGTTACTACAAAATGAATAGAGATCAAAGTTTTTTGTCTTTTATTTTTCTTTCTTCTGATCTGAAAAATGATCCAATCAGTGTTTGACCCAGTGCTAGTGCTACACACATAGAACAGCTCGTCTTCATCACCATCAACACGTGTCTCACCTGTCCCTCTCTCCTGGTGTCTCACCTGTCCCTCTCTCCTGGTGTCTCTCCTGTTCCTCTCTCCTGTCCTTCTCTCCTCTTGTCTCTCCTGTCCCTCTCTCCTGGTGTCTCTCCTGTCCTTCTCACCTTGTCTCACCTGTCTCCGTAGCGGCCGAGGTGGACGAGAGTCAGGACAGCAGCATCATGACGGACGCTGACGACACGCAGCTCCACACGGCTGAGAGTGACGATGTCCTTTAGCTCCGCCTCCTATGTTTGTCCCGCCTCCCGCTTGAGACGTTTTTCAGACTGATTGGAGGAGTGCTGTTGCTAGGCAACGTGCTGACGACGATGTTGAGTTTAGCTGGCCCACTCACCCACCCACCCACCCCAGACTGGCTGAAGCAGACTGCTGCTGTCCTTAAGCCCCGCCCCTTCACCTGTTGAGCTTGCCCTGACATCACACCTGTTTTTTTAATGTTCTTTTTAATGTGCTGTCAGAAATAAACCAATAAAAAGACTCAAACCTGAGTTTCCTGTTTGTTTGCGTTGTTCTGTCAGCCAATCAGAGCAGCTCTGGGCTTCCATCAGGTGCAGAAGCGTCACATCAGTTGTCATGGCAACAGTTTTACTGGCTGAACAGGTGAATTTATTCTAGCCCGAGCCAGATCTCCATTAGCTGTGTTGGAAACCGCTGGTCTTCCTGGAGTCCGTCCGCCATGTTTACAATAGTCACAACAATGAGGGGGCGGGGTGAAGGAGTTCTTCATAATGTTCCTGGTCAGATTCAGAAGTTCCTTAGATCTTTTCCCTTCAGCCAGGATAACCGACGATGACTTCACAGCACAGACCTCTGGAACCAGACCTCTAGAACCAGACCTCTGGAACCAGACCTCTAGAACCAGACCTCTGGAACCAGACCTCTGGAACCAGACCTCTGGAACCAGACCTCTAGAACCAGACCTCTGGAACCAGACCTCTAGAACCAGACCTCTGGAACCAGACCTCTAGAACCAGACCTCTGGAACCAGACCTCTAGAACCAGACCTCTAGAACCAGACCTCTGGAACTAGACCTCTAGAACCAGACCTCTGGAACCAGACCTCTAGAACCAGACCTCTGACCAGTAATCTACCTGGAAGCTCTGGTGTTTTCATGGCGTTCCTCCACACTGAAAGGCAGACTAGGGTTAGGGTTATGATCCCGATTTGTTGACTTGATGTGACCTGGAGCTTTAGAGATTGTTGCCAAAAACACTCGACACAAACTTGACTCTCGGATCAGCGAGGAGAAACCAACGGGGCAACTGCTGCTTTGACTGGAAACCAGTGACCAGCAGAGGGAACCAGACTGGGATCATAGAGGATCTGGTTCCAGGTCCACAGACTCGGTGACAAGTCACACCAACAGAGATGAAGGGTAACGTCTCAATAAACAAACATGTCAGAGCAGAAAAACTATAGAAACAAAGTACCTGGCACCACACAGCATTCTGGGTAATTGGGGGGCGCCTGTTAGCACGTTAAACTTTTATTAACAAATGTTCCTCAAACATTGTTTTAAACATTAACGATGTCTAGCCTAACCCTAACCCTGGCACTGACCAGGACATGAGCTGAGGCCCGGTTCTGACCCACATCAGGTCATCACAGGACCAGCATCGGGATTGGCTGAGGGGGAGGACATCAAACACACGGTTTCTGTGATTGGAGGGCTTTCAAGAACAGCTGATAAAGTTAGCTAAAGGTTAGCATGGAGCACCCCCAGTGACTCGAGCTCTGACCTGACCACAGTGACTCGAGCTCTGATCTGACCACAGTGACTCGAGCTCTGATCTAACCCACAGTGACTCGAGCTCTGATCTGACCCAGTGACTCGTGCTCTGATCTGATCCAGTGACTCGAGCTCTGATCTAACCCAGTGACTCGAGCTCTGATCTAACCACAGTGACTCGAGCTCTGATCTAACCCAGTGACTCGAGCTCTGATCTAACCCAGTGACTCGAGCTCTGATCTAACCCAGTGACTCGAGCTCTGATCTAACCCAGTGACTCGAGCTCTGATCTAACCCAGTGACTCGAGCTCTGATCTAACCACAGTGACTCGAGCTCTGATCTGACCCAGTGACTCGAGCTCTGACCTGACCCAGTGACTCGAGCTCTGATCTGACCCACTGACTCAAGCTCTGATCTGACCCAGTGACTCGAGCTCTGATCTAACCCAGTGACTCGAGCTCTGATCTAACCCAGTGACTCGAGCTCTGATCTGACCACAGTGACTCGAGCTCTGATCTGACCACAGTGACTCGAGCTCTGATCTAACCCACAGTGACTCGAGCTCTGATCTAACCCAGTGACTCGAGCTCTGATCTAACCCAGTGACTCGAGCTCTGATCTGACCCAGTGACTCGAGCTCTGATCTAACCCAGTGACTCGAGCTCTGATCTAACACAGTGACTCGAGCTCTGATCTAACCCAGTGACTCGAGCTCTGATCTAACCACAGTGACTCGAGCTCTGATCTAACCCAGTGACTCGAGCTCTGATCTAACCCAGTGACTCGAGCTCTGATCTAACCACAGTGACTCGAGCTCTGATCTGACCACAGTGACTCGAGCTCTGATCTGACCCAGTGACTCGAGCTCTGATCTGACCCACTGACTCAAGCTCTGATCTGACCCAGTGACTCGAGCTCTGATCTAACCCAGTGACTCGAGCTCTGATCTAACCCAGTGACTCGAGCTCTGATCTAACCCAGTGACTCGAGCTCTGATCTAACCACAGTGACTCGAGCTCTGATCTAACCACAGTGACTCAAGCTCTGATCTGACACAGTGACTCGAGCTCTGATCTGACCCAGTGACTCGAGCTCTGATCTAACCCAGTGACTCGAGCTCTGATCTGACCCAGTGACTCGAGCTCTGATCTAACCCAGTGACTCGAGCTCTGATCTAACCCAGTGACTCGAGCTCTGATCTAACCCAGTGACTCGAGCTCTGATCTGACCCAGTGACTCGAGCTCTGATCTAACCCAGTGACTCGAGCTCTGATTTAACCACAGTGATTCGAGCTCTGATCTGACCCAGTGACTCGAGCTCTGATCTAACCACAGTGACTCGAGCTCTGATCTAACCCAGTGACTCGAGCTCTGATCTAACCACAGTGACTCGAGCTCTGATCTAAGCCAGTGACTCGAGCTCTGATCTAACCCAGTGACTCGAGCTCTGATCTAACCCAGTGACTCGAGCTCTGATCTGACCCAGTGACTCGAGCTCTGATCTAACCCAGTGACTCGAGCTCTGATCTGACCCAGTGACTCGAGCTCTGATCTAACCCAGTGACTCGAGCTCTGATCTAACCCAGTGACTCGAGCTCTGATCTAACCACAGTGACTCGAGCTCTGATCTAACCACAGTGACTCGAGCTCTGATCTTACCCAGTGACTCGAGCTCTGATCTAACCCAGTGACTCGAGCTCTGATCTAACCCAGTGACTCGAGCTCTGATCTAACCCAGTGACTCGAGCTCTGATCTAACCACAGTGACTCAATCTCTGATCTAACCACAGTGACTCGAGCTCTGATCTGACCCAGTGACTCGAGCTCTGATCTAACCCAGTGACTCAAGCTCTGATCTGACCACAGTGACTCGAGCTCTGATCTAACCCAGTGACTCAAGCTCTGATCTGACCCAGTGACTCGAGCTCTGATCTAACCCAGTGACTCGAGCTCTGATCTGACCCAGTGACTCGAGCTCTGATCTAACCCAGTGACTCGAGCTCTGATCTGACCCAGTGACTCGAGCTCTGATCTAACCCAGTGACTCGAGCTCTGATCTGACC
>SSNR01000616.1:102772-113937 GCA_006937965.1 Callopanchax toddi | reverse complement strand
ACCCAGTGACTCGAGCTCTGATCTGACCCAGTGACTCGAGCTCTGATCTAACCCAGTGACTCGAGCTCTGATCTGACACAGTAACTCAAGCTCTGATCTAACCACAGTGACTCGAGCTCTGATCTAACCCACAGTGACTCGAGCTCTGATCTAACCCAGTGACTCGAGCTCTGATCTAACCCAGTGACTCGAGCTCTGATCTAACCCAGTGACTCGAGCTCTGATCTAACCCAGTGACTCGAGCTCTGATCTAACCCAGTGACTCGAGCTCTGATCTAACCACAGTGACTCGAGCTCTGATCTAACCCAGTGACTCGAGCTCTGATCTAACCCAGTGACTCGAGCTCTGATCTAACCCAGTGACTCGAGCTCTGATCTAACCACAGTGACTCGAGCTCTGATCTAACCCAGTGACTCGAGCTCTAATCTAACCACAGTGACTCGAGCTCTGATCTAACCCAGTGACTCGAGCTCTGATCTAACCCAGTGACTCGAGCTCTGATCTAACCCAGTGACTCGAGCTCTGATCTAACCCAGTGACTCGAGCTCTGTCCATCATGGGAATCTTAAAAGAATCCAGGACGTCTTATTGATTTATAAATCATTTATTTGGATGAACATCAGCATTTGATCTACAAACGAGCAGGAATCCTGGCCCACTACTGTTTCCATGACAACAAGAGTTATTTAGCCTTGGTTCTGGCTGTACTGGACATCTTTAACACATAAATGTTGGTAAACCTCCGGTTTATTTTCAGGACTCAGTTCTGGGTCTTCAGCCACCTTTGGATGAACGAAGCAGACGCTCCTCAGACTGAGAACTGGAGGGTCTGAGTCCATCTGAGGACTCGGACCCACCTGGTGGACTGAACTCTGATTAGCTGCTGTTTACTCTGAAGTGTAAAATCTCTCCAGCCACTGCTGAGATTTCTGAGGAAAAGTAAAAGCAGAATAATGTTTTTACATGGACAGAGGAGGGGATGGGTCTGTGGGCGCAGCGCTCATCCAATCACAGGCCTTGTTTGGCAAGAGAAGCAGACACCTGGCACACGGAGGAGATCAGAAATCAGAGGAAGGTTTGAAGTTTGTGTCTTCAGTAGGTGAGACTCACCTGGTCAGCCAAGGTGTGAAGGGGCGGCGCTTCAGCAGCATTCAGGCTTCCGTGGGAGGAAGTGTTGCTAAGGTGACAGAGGGCGGAGTCTTCCTGGATGATGATGTCAGCACCGTGGTCAGTCCGAGCTTTGGCCGTCTCTCTGAACATTAGTTTGTGGCTCTCAATCTGTAAACGAAGAAATGATGTTAGGTTAAAGCATCCTAGCATCATCGTGTTTATAAAACGATTACACGCTAATGACACGCACGAGGATGATGTCATTAACATGTTATTTCATTAACATTCAGCGTATTGTTAGAAGTTTTAATTCTATAGTGCCTTCAGATGGGGATCAAGGTGCTTTACAGAAACAATGAAACCATAACAACAGAATATAAAAGCAGATGAAGAATCTTTATAGGTCTACAGTGGTGTGAAAAACTATCTGCCCCCTTCCTGATTTCTTATTCTTTTGCATGTTTGTCACACAAAATGTTTCTGATCATCAAACACATTGAACTATTAGTCAAAGATAACACAAGTAAACACAAAATGCAGTTTTTAAATGATGGTTTTTATTATTTAGGGAGAAAAAAGATCCAAACCTCCATGGCCCTGTGTGAAAAAGTGATTGCCCCCCTTGTTAAAAATAACTGAACTGTGGTTTATCACACCTGTAGCCCCCCCCCCCNCTGATTACTGCCACACCTGTTTCAATCAAGAGATCACTTCAATAGGCGCTACCTGACACAGAGAAGTAGACCAAAAGCACCTCAAAAGCTAGACATCATGCCAAGATCCAAAGAACTTCAGGAACAAATGAGAACAAAAGTCATTGAGATCTATCAGTCTGGTAAAGGTTCTAAAGCCATTTCTAAAGCTTTGGGACTCCAGAGAACCACAGTGAGAGCCATTATCCACAAATGGCAAAAACATGGAGCAGTGGTGAACCTTCCCAGGAGTGGCCGGCCGACCAAAATGACCCCAAGAGCGCAGAGACAACTCATCCGAGAGGCCACAAAAGACCCCAGGACAACATCTAAAGAACTGCAGGCCTCACTTGGCTCAGTTAAGGTCAGAGTTCACGAGTCCACCATAAGAAAGAGACTGGGCAAAAACGGCCTGCAGGGCAGATTTCCAAGGCGCAAAAAGAACATTAAGGCTCGTCTCCATTTAGCTAAAAAACATCTCAATGATCGCCAAGACTTTTGGGAAAATACCTTGTGGACCGACGAGACAAAAGTAGAACTTTTTGGAAGGTGCGTGTCCCGTTACATCTGGAGTAAAAGTAACAGCATTTCAGAAAAAGAACCTCATACCAACAGTAAAACATGGTGGTGGTAGTGTGATGGTCTGGGGAGGTTTTGCTGCTTCAGGACCTGGAAGGCTTGCTGTGATAGATGGAACCATGAATTCTACTGTCTACCAAAACATCCTGAAGGAGAATGTCCTGAAGGCCATCTGTTGGTCAACTCAAGCTGAAGCCATCTTGGGTGCTGCAGCAGGACAATGACCCAAAACACAGCAGCAAATCCACCTCTGAATGGCTGAAGAAAAACAAAATGAAGACTTTGGAGTGGCCTAGTCAAAGTCCTGACCTGAATCCTATTGAGATGTTGTGGCATGACCTTAAAAAGGCGCTTCCTGCTAGAAAACCCTCAAATAAAGCTGAATTACAACAATTCTGCAAAGATGAGTGGGCCAACATTCCTCCAGAGCGCTGGAAAAGACTCGTTACAAGTTATCACAAACGCCTGATCGCAGTTATTGCTGCTAAGGGCGGCCCAACCAGTTATTAGGTTCAGGGGACAATCACTTTTTCACACAGGGCCATGGAGGTTTGGATCTTTTTCTCCCTAAATAATAAAAACCATCATTTAAAAACTGCATTTTGTGTTGACTTGTGTTATCTTTGACTAATAGTTAAATGTGTTTGATGATCAGAAACATTTTGTGTGACAAACATGCAAAAGAATAAGAAATCAGGAAGGGGCAGATAGTTTTTCACACCACTGTAGAACTGTTCTTCTCAGGATGAAGAGCAGGAACAGGAGACATGTAGCCTAACTGATTCATCAGAGGTCATGAAGCTAGTCTGAACAGGAAGGTCCACTGAGTCCACTGATCTCAGGCTCAGGGGGACAGAGGTCCAGGTCCTGGGGGCCACAGAGGACAAGGCTCCGTCACCTTTGGTTTCCAGCCTGGTGCGTCTCACAGCAGGAGGCTCTGGTCTCCAGACCTCAGGGGGAGTACGGCTGGAGAAGGTCACTGATGTAGGAGGGAGATTGATCATGTAGGGCCTGGTGAACCAGAACCAGGAGCTTAAATTGAATCCTGGAGTTTATGAGCAGCCAGTGGAGCTGGTAGAGTCGTGGGGTGACCTGAGGAGTTAGTTAGAAGCCTGGAACAAACATTCTGAACCAACTGTAACCGGTCCAGTCAGGTTTTCTTCAATCAGGTGAAACGTGAACTGCAGTAGTCTGGACGGGACGAGGTGAAAGCACGAGAACAATTTAGAGTTCAGAGCGTGACAGAACAGGACCGAGCTTAGCGATGTTCCTGAGATGAAAGAAGGAGGAGCGAACCAGAGAGCTGATCCAGAGTCAGAGCTGGGTCAAAGGTCACACCCAGATTTCTGACTGAGGGTTTGATAAATGAGACAAGGTGGTGACCAGGAGAACCCCTGAGTCTGGGGACTAGCTGACCAGGAGCACAGATGAGGATTTCAGTCTTTGATTTATTTAACTGTAAGAAGTTCTCAGCCGTCCGGTGGAGTCTAAACATGACAGTAGCAGCTGTAGTTTAGACATCTCATGGGCTTTAAAGGAGATGTAGCTGAATGTCGTCGGCATGGAGGTGGTAGGAGATGTCCTGGAAAGAGCTCAGGATGTGCTGAAGGGGGAGGAACAGCAGAGGGCCCAGGACTGAACCTTGTGGGACTCCATGGATGAGGGGCGTGGAGGACGACCTGTAAGTGGAGACAGCCACAGAGAAATAACGCTCTGAGAGATCTGAGGAGAACCACTCTAGAACAGGTCCTGATGGACCTACCCAGGGTCTCAGCCTATCAGGATGGTTGATGATATTGAAGGCTGCAGTCAGGTCCAGCAGAACCAGAACAGAGCAGTTAGCATGTTGCTGACCCAGCTCTGACTCTGGATGCTCATGTCAGCTCTCTGGTCTGGTCTGGACTACTGCAGCTCTCTGAACAGAACCTCCTTGGATCGGTTCCAGGTGGTTCAGAATCTTCTGACTAAGTCCTCCAGATAGACCCACATCACCCCGCTACTCTACCAGCTTCACTGGCTGCCTGGAGAGTCCAGAGTTCATTTCCAGACCCTGGTTCTGGTTTTTAGGGTCGTACATGGACCAGCACCAGCTTCCATCAGGGATCTTCTACAACCTTCAAGGTCCAGTGATCAGAGCCTGCTGGTTGTGCAGCGTACCAGGATGAAGACTAAAGGAGACAGAGACTGGTTTAAATGAACTCCTATAGGCCGGGTCCTTAATCTAGACCAGGTCCTGACTCTGCAGATCAGGTCCTGAGTCTGGATCAAGTCTTGACTCTGTAGACCAGGTCCTGAGTCTGGATCAGGTCTTGACTCTGTAGACCAGGTCCTGACTCTGTAGACCAGGTCCTGAGTCTGGATCAGGTCCTGACTCTGCAGATCAGGTCCTGACTCTGTAGACATGTTGTCAGCATGTTGTTAGCATGTTGTCAGCATGTTGTCAGCATGTTGTCAGCATGTTGTCAGCATGTTGTTAGCATGTTGTTAGCATGTTGTTAGCATGTTGTCAGCATGTTGTTAGCATGTTGTTAGCATGTTGTCAGCATGTTGTTAGCATGTTGTTAGCATGTTGTTAGCATGTTGTCAGCATGTTGTTAACATGTTGTCAGCATGTTGTCAGCATGTTGTCAGCATGTTGTTAGCATGTTGTTAGCATGTTGTCAGCATGTTGTCAGCATGTTGTTAGCATGTTGTTAGCATGTTGTTAGCATGTTGTTAGCATGTTGTTAGCATGTTGTCAGCATGTTGTCAGCATGTTGTTAGCATGTTGTTAGCATGTTGTTAGCATGTTGTTAGCATGTTGTTAGCATGTTGTCAGCATGTTGTTAGCATGTTGTCAGCATGTTGTCAGCATGTTGTTAGCATGTTGTTAGCATGTTGTCAGCATGTTGTCAGCATGTTGTCAGCATGTTGTCAGCATGTTGTTAGCATGTTGTCAGCATGTTGTCAGCATGTTGTCAGCATGTTGTTAGCATGTTGTCAGCATGTTGTTAGCATGTTGTCAGCATGTTGTCAGCATGTTGTCAGCATGTTGTCAGCATGTTGTTAGCATGTTGTTAGCATGTACCTTTTTGTTCCCTCCACCTGGTACGTGAGTTACGTTCCCCAGAGACCCGACTTTAGACTGAACACCTTTCAAATCCATCTTCTCCGACTTGATCTCCACCTTCCCTCCACCTGAGGAGCAGAGCAGGGGAGGCGTTTCAGCCTTGTGTTCAACGTGTCAGCTGTCCCTCATCGTGTCAGCTGTCCCTCATCGTGTCCCTCATCATGTCAGCTGTCCCTCATCGTGTCAGCTGTCCATCATCATGTCAGCTGTCCCTCATCGTGTCAGCTGTCCCTCATTGTGTCAGCTGTCCATCATCATGTCAGCTGTCCCTCATCGTGTCAGCTGTCCCTCAACGTGTCAGCTGTCCATCATCATGTCAGCTGTCCCTTAACGTGTCAGCTGTCCATCATCATGTCAGCTGTCCATCATCATGTCAGCTGTCCATCATCATGTCAGCTGTCCCTCATCGTGTCAGCTGTCCCTCATCGTGTCCTCATCATTGTCAGCTGTCCATCATCATGTCAGCTGTCCATCATCATGTCAGCTGTCCCTTATCGTGTCAGCTGTCCCTCATCGTGTCAGCTGTCCATCATCGTGTCAGCTGTCCCTCATCGTGTCAGCTGTCCCTCATCGTGTCAGCTGTCCCTCATCATGTCAGCTGTCCCTCATCGTGTCAGCTGTCCCTCATCGTGTCCCTCATCATGTCAGCTGTCCCTCATCGTGTCAGCTGTCCCTCATCGTGTCCCTCATCATGTCAGCTGTCCCTCATCGTGTCAGCTGTCCCTCATCGTGTCAGCTGTCACTTATCGTGTCAGCTGTCCATCATCATGTCAGCTGTCCCTCATCGTGTCAGCTGTCCCTCATCGTGTCAGCTGTCCCTCATCATGTCAGCTGTCCATCATCATGTCAGCTGTCCCTCATCATGTCAGCTGTCCCTCATCATGTCAGCTGTCCCTCATCGTGTCCCTCATCATGTCAGCTGTCCCTCATCGTGTCAGCTGTCCCTCATCATGTCAGCTGTCCATCATCATGTCAGCTGTCCATCATCATGTCAGCTGTCCCTCATCGTGTCAGCTGTCCCTCATCATGTCAGCTGTCCATCATCATGTCAGCTGTCCCTCATCGTGTCAGCTGTCCCTCATCGTGAAGAAGGCTCAGCAGCAGCTGCACTTTCAGAGAGTTCTCAGGGAAAACCATCTGGAGAACAAGCTGCCTTTAGAGCGATATAAAAACAGGATATTTACCATTTCTACAGCTCGACTAATGAGAATGTTCATGTGTGTTAAACCGGCTGCTGAGCAGAGGAGAAAGCTGTGAGTGCTGACCTTCAGACCCAGACAACGTCCTGTTGGACCCTCTGGTAGGAGGTCCATCAGATAAACACCACCAGACTCTCCTGCAGGCTTGTCTGATGATAAACTTCACCACACTATCTTAGTACTCAATCCAAATATCAAATTCTAAATAAAAGGGAGACCTTTAAGCAGTGGGACATCCTGTCCATTGTCCTGGCCAACTGCTCCACCATCTTGGTGAGGGACAAACTTTGCACCACAGACAGAACTCCTGACTCCACAGTGGAAGTGTGTCTTTGTTTAGTGCCGTGTGCTTTGCCGTAAACGGCCGTTAGGAACAAAACTTTTACTGTGGTGACTTTCTCCTCTCCCCACCCAGACAGAAAATTGGTTTGAAATGTTTCTGCAGCTTATATAAAATGTCTAATAACCATGTATTCAAAGTATTAACCGCTTATAAAACTGTGTTGATTAAATGGTGATTTTTAGTACTTTGGGTAAAAAATTCTGGGTTAAAACTGTTAGGAATAAATACGAGGTACGAGGTCTCACGATATTAAAAGGTCACGATATGTCTCGTTGAGGTCACTTCTATCTCGCGAGCCCTCATGACCAGATTATGTAAAGGGTTTTTACATTTGGGCATGCAAGTGAACATTGGTTACTAGGCAACACACGTCAATGTCGGAAAATGATACCGTTTATGTTGTTATTGAAGCATGAAAACAAATAAACAACCATCGATTTTTTTAAAATGAGAGAAAAGTTCGGAGCGCTGCTCTTTTACACTTGTTTCCTACCTTGACTGATCTCAGTGAGCCACGCCACACTTTAGAGACAAGTTCCAGATGATCACCTGTCCTCTCCTTCCTGAGGGTTAGTAGGGCCTTTGGTGTCTACTGACCTCATGTTCAAAGTGTATGGTCCCACAAAGTTCAGTCAGGAGCCTAGAGTGAGTGTCATCCAGCTCCTGACCTCACTGGGTTTCTAACAACAGGAGCATCTCAAAGGGGGCTGGTAGACCCAGACAGTCCACCGTGAGTCCTGCCAGTCCAGCTGGGTGGGATGGAACTATGTGAGTCAGAGATCCTCCAGTCTTCACTGATCAGTGAGCCCAGTCAGACTTCCTGGTTTAACTCCAGTTTCAGAGCGTTCTACCAGAACTGTTACTGTAGTGATGTCAGGTGTCCCTGGAGAACTTCTACATTCTAATATAACAGTGTGTAGAGTCTGATTACATAGATCCACTAGCTGAGACTGACCTGATCCTGACAGGCTGTCCTTCAGCTCTTGGTCCTGATCAGAGGACAGCAGGTCCATCATTGTTTCACCTCCTCTACCTCATCTAGAAGAGTCTACAACTCAACTTCTGGAAGGTTTCTCCTGGATAGACATGAGTTTAGATCAAAGAGGAGAATCATCTCTTAGCATATGTAAATGGAGATATGTCAAGGGGCGGAGTCTGATCATCCCTCATGTGGATCAAAGGAAAGATGACTGGACCCATGAAACACAGTTTGATCCATCTTGGTTTGTTTGAGAGCTGAGAGTACCTCACCTTGTGCCCTGAGACCGACCGTGTCTCTGGACGGGTTCTCATTCAGGTTCCTTTAGATGTGAAACGGTGTAGAACTGTTTGGGGATCAGATTCAATGCCCAAACCTGTTACCTGTTTCTGTTGATGCACAATGATTTGTTCCTTGCACTCACCTGGTTTGTGGCAGATGTTGTCTTTAGAGCCACACTTTGACGTCACATTACTAAGATCCAACTTCTTGTGGACAATGTGAACCTGCAGGTGGACGTGAGCTACAGTCAGGTACACCTGAGCGTCATCTCACACATACAGGCAAACAACCAGGTCTTACCTTGCCCCCTCCAGGTGAGTGCTTCAGATTTTCAGTGGATCCCACCTTAGACTTCACATTGCTGAGATCAGGCATTGAATGAGGGGAAAGGGGGGGTGTTCTGCCACGAGCAGAGCCAGGAGACCTGGGAGGGGTCCGGACTACAGCCACCTGCAGAACCACAGCAGGTAAGTCAGAACCAGCAATCTTTTTTCAGTTTACTGTGTTTTAGTGTGAGAAGTAAGATAAAAGGCTACTGAGCCTGTTGTCAACACAGACCCTAACCAGACTCACTAGACCCTAACTAGACCCAACCCAGACCCTAACTAGACCCAACCCAGACCCTAACTAGACCCAGACCCTAACTAGACCCAGACCCTAACTAGACCCAACCCAGACCCTAACTAGGCCCAACCCAGACCCTAACTAGACCCAACCCAGACCCTAACTAGACCCAACCCAGACCCTAACTAGACCCAACCCGGTACTAACTAGACCCTAACTAGACCCAACCCAGATCCTAACTAGACCCAGACCCTAACTAGACCCTAACTAGACCCAGACCCTAACTAGACCCTAACTAGACCCAGACCCTAACTAGACCCTAACTAGACCCAACCCAGACCCTAACTAGACCCAACCCAGGTACTAACTAGACCCTAACTAGACCCAACCCAGACCCTAACTAGACCCCAACCAGACCCTAACTAGACCCTAACTAGACCCAGACCCTAACTAGACCCTAACTAGACCCAGACCCTAACTAGACCCAGACCCTAACTAGACCCAGACCCTAACTAGACCCAGACCCTAACTAGACCCTAACTAGACCCAGACCCTAACTAGACCCTAACTAGACCCAACCCAGACCCTAACTAGACCCTAACTAGACCCAGACCCTAACTAGACCCTAACTAGACCCTAACTAGACCCAACCCAGACCCTAACTAGACCCAACCCAGACCCTAACTAGACCCAACCCAAACCCAAACTAGACCCAGACCCTAACCAGACCCTAACTAGACCCAGACCCTAACTAGACCCAACCCAGACCCTAACTAGACCCTAACTAGACCCAACCCAGACCCTAACTAGACCCAGACCCTAACTAGACCCAGACCCTAACTAGACCCAGACCCTAACTAGACCCCAACTAGACCCAGACCCTAACTAGACCCTAACAGACCCAGACCCTAACCAGACCCAACCCAGACCCTAACTAGACCCAGACCCTACCTAGACCCTAACTAGACCCAACCCAGACCCTAACTAGACCCTACCCAGACCCTAACTAGACCCTAACTCGACCCAGACCCTAACTAGACCCTAACTAGACCCAGACCCTAACTAGACCCTAACTAGACCCTAACTAGACCCAGACCCAGACCCTAACTAGACCCAACCCAGACACTAACTAGACCCAAACCCTACCTAGACCCTAACTAGACCCAACCCAGACCCTAACTCGACCCAAACCCTAACTAGACCCAGATCCTAACTAGACCCAGACCCTAACTAGACCCTAACTAGACCCAGACCCTAACTAGACCCTAACTAGACCCAACCCAGACCCTAACCAGACCCAAACCAGACCCAGACCCTAACTAGACCCAACCCAGACCCTAACCAGACCCTAACTAGACCCAGACCCTAACTAGACCCTAACTAGACCCAACCCAGACCCTAACTAGACCCTAACTAGACCCAGACCCTAACTAGACCCTAACTAGACCCTAACTAGACCCTAACTAGACCCAGACCCAGACCCTAACTAGACCCAACCCAGGTACTAACTAGACCCTAACTAGACCCAACCCAGACCCTAACTAGACCCAACCCAGACCCTAACTAGACCCAGACCCTAACTAGACCCAAACCAGACCCTAACTAGACCCAGACCCAAACTAGACCCAGATCCTAACTAGACCCAGACCCTAACTAGACCCTAACTAGACCCAGACCCTAACAGACCCTAACTAGACCCAGACCCTAACTAGACCCAACCCAGACCCTAACTAGACCCAGACCCTAACTAGACCCTAACTAGACCCAACCCAGACCCTAACCAGACCCAACCCAGACCCTAACTAGACCCAGACCCTAACTAGACCCTAACTAGACCCTAACTAGACCCAACCCAGACCCTAACTAGACCCTAACTAGACCCAACCCAGACCCTAACTAGACCCTAACTAGACCCAGACCCTAACTAGACCCTAACTAGACCCAACCCTAACTAGACCCAGACCCTAACCAGACCCTAACTAGACCCAACCCAGACCCTAACTAGACCCAGACCCAAACTAGACCCTAACTAGACCCAACCCAGACCCTAACCAGACCCAAACCAGACCCAGACCCTAACTAGACCCTAACTAGACCCAACCCAGACCCTAACCAGACCCAAACCAGACCCTAACAACCCAGACCCTAACTAGACCCTAACTAGACCCAAACCAGACCCTAACTAGACCCTAACTAGACCTAGACCCTAACTAGACCCTAACTAGACCCAGACCCTAACTAGACCCAACCCAGACCCTAACTAGACCCAACCCAGACCCTAACTAGACCCAGACCCTAACTAGACCC
>SSNR01000616.1:57357-69337 GCA_006937965.1 Callopanchax toddi | reverse complement strand
GGGGGGGGGGGGTCCAGAGTCTGGAGCTTTGTCCCCTTTGATTTTTAGTCTGGTGCTCTGTGGTCACCTGGCCTCAGGGACCTGCAGGGGGAGTAGGAGAGTAGGAGGTCTCTGATGTAGGCTGGTGCTTACCATGTAGGACCTGAGAGACCAGAACCAGGATTTTGACTTGGACTCTGGAGTTAACAGGTAGCCAGTGGAGCTGGAGAAGTATTGGGGTGATGTGTGTGTGTTTGGAGGTCAGAAGCCTGGTCCAGGCGTTCTGAACCACCTGTAGAGGTTTTGTTCAGACAGGTGAAGCGTGAGGTGCAGTAGTCCAGGTGAGAAGTGATGAAGGCCTGGAGAATGAGGCGACTCCTCAGCCATTTCGGACGGCAGAAAGACCGTTTACACGTAGAAACTCCTGGGAGGCTGGTCAGAACCAGCCAGTTGTAACATGGTGGTTGGCTGCACTAACACACACGGGTGTAAACTCATCTTGTCATTTCTTAAAACTCTGACGGAGACTGAAGACGGCGATAAGCCAGCGGTACGGACCAGCATCCCTCAGTGTTTTGGATTAGCAGCCGTTAGGTTAACGGTTAAGTGTTTCTGGAGGAAGACGGGCGGACTGGTGGACGTGGTTAGGGTTAGCGTTTGGTAAATAATAATGATAAATGTCATGTGTTTAATAGTGATAATCCTTTATTTCACCATGGAGGACGTCTTACTGTCCACTAGTGAATTCCAGGTTAGTTATTGATTATTATTATAATATAGTTCCAATGTGTGAACATTTAGTTACTTGTTAGCATGATGAGCTTCACCGTTATGAGAGAGGTCTCCTGCATCACTTCCAGTCAGAATGAAGACCTGGTCCAGTAGGACACGACCCTGACTGGACCATCAGAGATGTTGTGTTGGTTTTAGCTACAACCTTTTCCAGGATCTTAGCAATGAACGCTCGTTTAGAGACTGGTCTGTAGAGAGAAGGCTGGACTTCAGCTTTCTGGACCAGTGGGTGGAGTACAGCGTTCTGAGAGTAGACAGGGTGTGTACTAGTGGCTTATCATCTCACCTGGACTATGATCTCAGTGCACTGACTGTAGTTCCCTCGGGCAGCCCAGGTCCCGTTGGACTGGCAGTCCCTGTAGACCTGATCTGAAAACACAGAACCGCTCAGTGATTAAAGGTGTTGGCTCTGCCCACAAACTGGCACTATTCAGAACCATAAAATACATCAACCATAAAAGGTTAGAATCATCAAAGGACAGAACATAAGGACATGGACCAGATCCATAAAGAGTCAAAACAATCAAATGACCACAAACTCTTCCAAAGTCTCCTTTAGTCTTTAGTCTGTAGGCTCGGATCACTGGACCTCAGAAGGATGGAGATCACTGATGGATGCTGGTCCTAAAAACCAGAACCAGGATCTGGGATTTCCAGGCAGCCAGTGAAGCTGGTAGAGCAGCGGGGTGACGTGGTGATCTGGAGGACTTTGTCAGAAGATTCTGAACCACCTGGAACTGATCCAAGGATGGTCAACAGTGGTGAAAGCTGTAGTCAGGACCAGCAGAAGCAGAATAGAACATCACCTCCAGTCAGAATGTCCCAGGAGCGTCCATCACTAGCATCCAGCTTTACTAGAGTCTAAACACGTCTGCAGCTGTAGCATCTCCATAGGACCAGCTTCCATCAGTGATCTTCATCCTTCTGAGGTCGTGATCCGAGCCTACCAGGCTAAAGACTAAAGGACAGTTGGAGGTCATCAGCATGAGGGTGCTAGGAGATTTCTTTGATGTGCTGAAGAGATCACTGGCCAGCCCATCCACCACTGATCAACAGCAGGGCTTTGGGGAGTGTTGGCCCCTCCCCTTGACCACCTGCCCTTGTCCTGACCCCCAGTTTGATCACATCTACGTCATATACACAATGTTCCATTCATACACACTACACCACTGATACTTTACGGGTGGGTGCTGGTGGTGGTGGAGGCCACCCATGTGGCCTTTGTCCTCTGCCCTGGTGAGGTTATGGTCTGGGGGGCTCTCTGGGGGTGGGCCCTGCTTGGTGGGGTGTAGACTAGGGGAGTCTGGGTTCATGTGGTGGTATGACATGTGCCTCTTGGTGGCAGGGGCCATCTCCTGGGGACTGATCCTGGGTTTCATGGGTGACCCGCTGCTTGGATCCCTTGGTGGTCGGGGCCCCCAGGGAGGACAGATTGCTCCGCCTCTGGCCCTTGCCATCTGGGGTGGGTTTTGGGGGCACCTTCAGGATCATCCTACCACAGTGCTGGGTGCATCCAGTCAAGGCCTGCCCCCTGTGACCTTGTTATGAGGTATGGGGTGGCCCCTGGTGGCCCTTCCCCTGCCTGTGCCTGTGGCTCACTTCCTCTGCTGGGGCCTACTCCGACTGGGGTGGGGCCCCTCGCGCGCTCGCCCTTGTTCTTCCTTCTCCCCTGGGGACGCGGCCTTCTCTGGGGCTCGCTGGGTGTTGCCCATCTTTGGGGCTGCCGGGGCCCCCGGTGGGCATGGCCCCCTTGGTCTGTGTGGGCGGGGCTGGGATCACTGTGGGGCAGACCCTCCTTCAATCTCACCACTCCTTTAAAATTTACTCCAAGTGACAAAACCACACACACACACACACACACACACACACACACACACACACACACACACACACACACACACACACACACACACACACACACACACACACACACACACACACACACACACACACACACACACACACAGTAAACTCAGACATATAAAACACAAACCGGCCAGGATGCTAAGAACGACGAGTAGACTAGTTCCAGTTGTAATATTTTATTACTTTTAGCGGTTCCATTAATACTCATTGTCTCTGGATTAGGTTTAATGTTGTCTTGTCCTGCTTGTGGTTTGTCCATTATTGTTGTCCCCATCCTCTTTGTCCCCCCGTCTTTTGTTGTTGCTTTTCTTTCATGTGTTCTTTCCTTTCTTTTCAGCTTGTGTTGTGACATGTTGGTCAAGTTACTTAGAAAAAGTAATTAGTTACTAATTACTGATTACTTCACCAAAAAAGTAATCCAGTTACTTTACTGATTACTTGTTATCAAAAGTAATTAGTAACTTTGCTTAGTTACTTTTCATAAACAGGTCCAGCCTGAGTTCTCTCTGCATCCATCACATCAGCCTCTTTTTAAAACTGGTTTTATTTGTTCTGATCTTTTAACTTTATGCTCATTGCATCAACCACAAATTAAATTCTAGTCTCTGACTTGAAGGATTTAGTTAAACACGTAAACCTATTTTCTGCTCAGATTTGACGTCTTTCTCCTGTATTCTCTCTGAATGGAACCTTCAGATTAGATTCTTTGTTGTCTTTTCTTTCAAGCAGGGATGAATTTCTGATTTGAAAAGCATGAGGGACACAGCTGTCTTAAGTACAGGGCTGGGGGTCTGGAGGTGGAGAAGAGGGCTCTAGGGGTCACCTACCTGCTGCCCCACTACATTCAGGTACACCTTACTAAAGAACGTCCAGAAAAGGTCAACAGAACAAAAGTAGGGACCCTAAAGGACCAGGTGAGTCCTGGTCTCCTGTAGTCCTGGTCTCCTGTAGTCCTGGTCTCCTGTAGGTCTGGTCTCCTGTAGGTCTGGTCTCCTGTAGACCTGGTCTCCTGTAGGTCTGGTCTCCTGTAGACCTGGTCTCCTGTAGACCTGGTCTCCTGTAGTCCTGGTCTCCTGTAGACCTGGTCTCCTGTAGTCCTGGTCTCCTGTAGTCCTGGTCTCCTGTAGGTCTGGTCTCCTGTAGACCTGGTCTCCTGTAGGTCTGGTCTCCTGTAGGTCTGGTCTCCTGTAGACCTGGTCTCCTGTAGGTCTGGTCTCCTGTAGTCCTGGTCTCCTGTAGTCCTGGTCTCCTGTAGTCCTGGTCTCCTGTAGTCCTGGTCTCCTGTAGTCCTGGTCTCCTGTAGACCTGGTCTCCTGTAGTTCAGTTCTCCTGTAGGTCTGGTCTCCTGTAGTCCTGGTCTCCTGTAGTCCTGGTCTCCTGTAGTCCTGGTCTCCTGTAGTTCTGGTCTCCTGTAGTCCTGGTCTCCTGTAGTCCTGGTCTCCTGTAGACCTGGTCTCCTGTAGTTCTGGTCTCCTGTAGACCTGGTCTCCTGTAGGTCTGGTCTCCTGTAGTCCTGGTCTCCTGTAGGTCTGGTCTCCTGTAGGTCTGGTCTCCTGTAGACCTGGTCTCCTGTAGTTCTGGTCTCCTGTAGTCCTGGTCTCCTGTAGTTCTGGTCTCCTGTAGACCTGGTCTCCTGTTGTCCTGGTCTCCTGTTGTCCTGGTCTCCTGTAGACCTGGTCTCCTGTAGACCTGGTCTCCTGTAGACCTGGTCTCCTGTAGTTCTGGTCTCCTGTAGTTCGGTTGTTGTGTTAGTTTCGTTGTGTTGCTGTCTTCTCACAGTAACACAACTCTCACTTACAGAAACGCACATTTCGGTGTGAAACTCCCACACTCGTCACTGACACATCAACGTACACCGTCTGTGAGACGGTCACCATGGCAACCCCAGACCTGGTCCTAGCTGGCCACGCCCCATCCCACTAGTCAAACACAGCAAAGGGCAAATCAGCTGCCTGATACTTGATCAGCTGACTCGATCAATAACTGATCAGCTGGTCAGTGTTTACTGAGCAGCAGCCAATCAGAGTCCAGATGGTCGATGAGGTCAGAGGAGAATTTGAGAATAGATGATGATGGAGTGAGACAAGAACTCCAGCTGGGCTTATTCACACACACACACACACACACACACACACACACACACACACACACACACACACACACACACACACACACACACACACACACACCAACGTATAGACACTAACACACACACACACACGTCTGAAGGACGAGGGTTCTGGCTCTAACCAGGATGGAGGTCTTTAAACTGGGTTAGGGTCCGATCCTCAGCTACTGGTGCTACTGGTTCAACCTGCTAATCCCACAGCTCCCACCTTCTCCATCTCACAGGTTCAAAGTGTGGTTCTGTGTGCGTCTTACTGGTGGTGTTGTAGTGGATGCCATTGAACTGCTCAGGACAGGGTCTGTAGATCAGCTCTCCTGCAGCGCTACGAGGCCAGCAGGTCCCAATGCCGTCCACAGACAGGTCACAGTACAGACCTGCAGACAGAGTGGGGTCAGAACCACATCCTGGGCACAAAGAGTCACCTGCTGCCTGAAACGGAACCGTCTGAGGTGAGTGAGTGCCGACCAGATCCGTATGTCCACCAGAGAACTGAACAACACACTGGTTACCTTCAGAGGGTCTTCTCTCGTCTAGACCAAGTAAGCAGCGCCGTGAGGATCCTGATCTTTATGTTTGATTCTAACGTGTTAGTCCTGTAAGGTTATGGACCTTCCCCACTCTGCTGCTGTAGTTTGTCCTAAATGGATCTTCAGGTCAGATGTTAGATAACTTGAGTTCAGATGACCCCTGTCAACCCTCACAGCCATGTTGTTGAAGCATCAGGAACACAGCTATTACCACTAATTCAGCCATTAGCCTCACAGTTTTCATGGCCTTGCAATTTTCACCAATTGTTACGGTCCCGCACCTGGGCAGCGCCGGTGCCCTGCCGACTCCTCCCACCTGGTCCAGCCAGCAGCGCTCCAGAGACGCAGGCCGGAGAGCTGCGCGGCTGGATCCAATCTGCTCATCAAGCTCTGCCTAAATGAGGCTCCAGCCAGTCGTTCAGGGGCAGCAGACGGTTCTGCGGTCCCCTGGGTGGTGTGTGTTGAGAGTTTTTATAGCAGTTTAACTACANTAAAGTTGTTTTAACTAGACTGACAAAGTGATTTTAGGTGTGGGAATCCACAATTTTAGCTTTGTCTTGTATCTTGTCTAGTTTTTAACCTCACTTGATTTTACCCAGACTTTTATTGTATTTATATAATTTTAGTTTTCTTGGTTTTAACTCAATTAACTTATTTACGTGAGAGGAGTGATTTTATGTTAGTTATTCCCTTTGGATGGGTTATTTGTGTTTTAGCAGTCCTCCTCCTGTGTTGATTTAGTTTGTTTTGTTGAATAATAAATATATTTTGATTTGAACCATTCGTCGTTTTGTGTTGGCCTCCTTTTAACTCCTAGACTGAAGGGAGGTCGTAACACCAATCACAGCAACTTTTCTGCAAATTCGACCAATCATCACAGCTTTTGCTGTATTTTGCCTTCTTCTTTGACCAATCACTGCAACTCAGATAGGATTTGACCAATCCCCATAGCCTTGTTTTTTTTTTACTTCCGTGTTTGAGTCGAGCCACTAAATGGTCAGTTACCATCAGATGTTACGGCTAAAATATGAGCAAGTGAGTTTCCCAAAGTGGTGGTTCTCACGAGTGGTGGAAAGCTGTTTGGCACCAAACACGATGTCGTGGTGGATTATACAAGAAAATCATCACCTTACAAGAACCTTTTAACCGCAAAACATGCGAAGAGATTGGCTGAAAAGTGAGGAGAGAGAATGAGTCTGGGGCATCTACGTCAGATAAAATGTTGGTACTATTTAAAAATAACGGATCTGTCTTCTTGTTACGGGTGGCCGTGATTTGCAGAGGAGGACCTCCCCAGTCTGTACCGGTCTGCTGTCCCTCTACTTGTTCAGCACCAAGGACAGTGACAGAGCAGGCTGGCTCCTGGCTTCAGCACCCTGGACAGCAGCCCTCTGCTAGTGGGACTGATCAGTGATCAGTTCAGTGTTTGACCCTTTAAACCCTAGGGTCCACTGGTCCTGGGGACCCTAGGGTTTAAAGGGTCAAAAGGCTGAGGCTGCCAGACCAATGGGGACTCAGAGCGGTACTGACGTCCCTGTATTTAGACCAGAGGCAGTGTGGTTAATAATAGTGGTGAAAGCAGAGTTCTGATTAGAACCGTTAGTGTGCAGGATTCTGCTGCTCGTTAAAGAGCTGGTTTTGTTTGCTTTAGTGTTTATTTACTCCATCCTCGAAGTCAGAGCGTCCTTAGTTAGTTTAATAAACGTCTTTAGTTTAGTTTAACAGAGTCAGTTAGTTTAGTATTTCCTGGGTTATTCCCGGTTGAAGAAAGTTTTTAGTTTTAGAAACTCCTTTATTTAAGCAGTGCCTCTTCCTGCTTGTTGTTGCCTTTGGGAGTGGAGAAAATAAACATTTTTGTTAAACTATCAAACCTTGTATCTCTGAGCACTTTTGTGTTAGACCCCCGGTGATACCCCTAGACCCATAAGGGTCTAGGGGTATCACACTGTGCCAACGGCGTTGCTGTTATCTTAGAAAATTTGAAATATAAAAGATCGTCAGCGTTAACTAACATGATTCCTTTGAATGTCGATCATTTTGAAATGCAATTAATCAGAAGACGTTTGTATCCAGTCTGCACATATATGTGTGTGTATATATATATATATATATATATATATATATATATATATGTACATACATACATATGTAGCACCATCAAATAGGCTATAACCTCTGACCTTTGACCTCTGTTGATCATCACAACAATAATCCATTTCTTTCCCAATAACTTGGAATACAATCACTCTTGGATTATGTTCTAACCTGAATCAAGATCCCTACAGGTGTCCTACTGTCCACTTTCAGGTGTCCACCTCCCAGATGACCTTAACTGGACACTAGCTGGTCTAATAAAACACTCTCTGTAAAGAAGTCTCTTCTTTAACACCACAGACTGGTGTTCCAACTGTAGTTCTCTTCTCTTCGGACTACCACAGAAGTGTCTTCATAAACTTCAGTTAGTTCAGAACGCTGCTGCTCATATGGTCACGAGAACACCTGTTACTGATCACATGACTCCTGTTATTCAGCAGCTTCATTGGCTGGCGATAAAATTTAGGATAATTTATAAACTGCTTCTTCTCACATTCAAGGCTCTGCATGACCTCACTCCTTCCTACATCTCCCAACTCATCCGTGTTTCTGTACCCTCTCGATCCCTCCGCTCCTCAGTGTCTCTAAATCTGCACATTCCTCCAGCTAGACTCACCACAATGGAAAACCAGCCTTCAGCAGATCTGCCCCATCACTCTGGAACTCTCTCCCAGCTGACCTTAGAAACATTGCTTCTCTCTCACTTTTTAAATCGAGGCTGAAAACGCATCTTTTTAAAGTCGCCTACTCTGTGTGAGATTTACGGAGGTCTGTTACTGGTTGTTTTTAACTTGATGGTCTTATTCTTTTACTGTGTGTTTCTATGTTGGATGTTTTTAACTCGTTAGTTTTATTGTGTTTTATTGTCAACTTGTATTGTACGGTGACCTTGAGTGACAGAAAGGCGCCTGAAATAAAATGTATTATTATTATTATTAAACTGTAATCTCTTGTTTACAGAACAGTCTCCTGTAGTGTTCCTGCTCCAAGTGCATTCGCCCTCTCACACACTCAAAGTGTTATAATGCTTCTCTGCTATTTTCTACATTCATAATGTAAGTGTTTAACGGGCAGAAGTCATATGTGAGTTGGTAACTCCTCACAGTCCCCTATCCAATCAGAGCCGTCCACAAGTCACTAACTCAGTTTTGATTAGTACACTTAATATCTTCTGATTGGTTGAATGTAAGATCACTCTTCTCAAAACTAATATTCAGTTCCGGTACGAATCAGTCTGAGCTACAGTCTTGGTCTGAGCTACAGCCTGAATGTAGGAGAGTCTGAGCTGAACCCTTATCAGCTTTGAACAAGGCCTCTCGTCTCTCCCTCACCACGGGGACTGATCAGAAATGACTTCAGCATGCTGCTGAAATGCCTCCCTTGCTGACCGGGACGTATCCACGGACTGTCCGGCGAGGTCCTCGGCGGCCACGCCTTCCAGGACCACCACTCCGAGTCTGGGGACTCCAGCCTCAGCTCGTGGAGAAACCAACGCCTGCCAGATCTAGGAGCGTCCACCTTTCAGTGAGCGAACACCACTTTCTGATCGAGAGGTTTGCTTTGATAAAGCTTAATTCTTCCAAACTAAATTAAACCAAAACTAAATCCCATTCCAAACTCAGATTAGCCTAAATTGACTCTTAAAGTCCCAACTAGGTTAACTAAATGAACTAACTTCCCTAGTCATTAAAACATATGCTACGGTCCGTTAAAACTCACAATTAACCATCTTTAACATCCTCAACATGTTTAAGAATATTAATTGTGTTTACATCAAACTTTCAAACTGTCTTATCTGTCTGTGTTCTTAGGTTTTTCAAATTAAATGATTGTTCAATCTTTATCTGCCTCAGCTTCACGTTATTAATAAGGTATTTCAATTCACTGTACTCTTTGAAAGAACCTAGATACCTTCAATAAATATTAGCTATTATCAGGGTTAAATGACAGTTTATCACTTTTCATTAGAATCCTAAAAATAAGCTTCCAATATTTATATGAAGAAGGTGTAGTTAAAATAACTAATACGTAGTTATTTCCAAACGCTACACATCTCACCAGCTGCTCTTCAGGTTTCACGTCTCCAAAGGTTCAGAGTTAGCATAAAGATCATAAACCAACCAGTACTAACAGGACTGAACTTTACCTGGTTACCAGAAGAGAACTGGTAGAGCTTTGACTAGTTAAGGGTTGAACAGCTAATTGTCTAATGAGTTCTCTCCAGAACTGGAGACATTATCATGACACGTCTTTGAACTACTGTGGAGTTTTGACTGTATTCACATCTTTAGTTGTTATAAAGCAGAGCAGAGATCCGTACTGTGAGCGTGAGATGTTGGTCAGAACATGATGTTAGACTGCTGTTCTGTCTGATCCTGTATTCTGTGGGAGGAACCACTTGGACAGACAAGGTTTCTCCTGAAGAAGTCAAAGTATTGTGTCAGAGTTTGTGTAATCTGATTGTAATGCAGTTGTGAGTCTGTTTGGACTTTGTGAAAAATAATAGTCTGATTTGGAGATGAGCCTGTTGAGCTGCAGCAGCAGGTCTCTGCACAGCCTGAAGACCAAACCAGTCCACCTGGGTCCGGGCAGACCAGGGACTCAAACACCTCCAACTACACTAAAAACAGACAGAGTTCAGTTCTACCAGCTGGTGGCGTCGTTCACCATTGGATGGTTGGGGGGGGGGGGTGCTTTAGATTTAGCTGATTGTTTGGTTTTAAATAAACTTGGTTTTTCAGGTCTGAAGGTTTTGCCAGGACCAGATGCTTTGTAGGCGCCTCAGTTGACCTGACCCAGGTGGAGGTCCCAGTGAACTGGAGTTGAGTGGTGGGCTACTGGGCCACTAGGGGGCAGTAAAGAGTGAAGAGTCAGCCTTTACCTGATGCTGTTCAGTGTCAGTACCAACCTGAGGAGTTTCTGATGGTGAACGTCTGGTTTAGTAACATCAACGTCCTCGCTGAGACACACGGAGACGAGAAGACAGTCAACTCCCCTCACAGGGTTGATTCGAGACCCATTAGAGACCAGAGACAGGACCTTACCTGTCAGGTTGGTGGACAGCAGCATCAACGTGTCACAGGTTAATTCAACACCAGAGACTCGTCCACTCAGCAGCAGACACACACCAATGACCTGAAGACACACAAAACACACCTCATCAGTCCATCGTCCTCCGTTTACCTAGAGGTTAGGGTTAGAACCCTACCCCTAGGGTCAGAACCCTACCCCTAGGGTCAGAACCCTACCCCTAGGGTCAGAACCCTACCCCTAGATCCTTCTGGGGGTCCAGGTCATTTCCTGACCAGAGCGGATCTTCAACTCAGCAAAAACCTGAAGGTACTTTTACAGTCAGGATCAGACCTAGGCCCCGCCTCCTACACACCCACAGTCTGCCATATATGGTCAAAGGACCTGATAGAAATACTGGTGGATTTCAGGTGTTTCACCGGAAATCGTGATGTGTGTGTGTGTGTGTGTGTGTGTGTGTGTGTGTGTGTGTGTGTGTGCGTGTCTCAGGTTCAGAGTTTTAATAAAGTTTTCTCATTTTTTTTATAAAACTCAAACTTTGTTTCACTTTCTGGTTTCTGGTTTTTGTAGACCAGTTCTAAACGAGACCCTGGTCCAGAGGAGGTGATGATGAAGATGACCCACCAGCATCATCATCATCATCCTGAGGACCAGAGGTGGCCTCTGGACTTCTGGACCTGGTCCAGACAGACAGGAGACCCAACAAGTTCTGGTTCTGGGTTTGGACCCTGAGCCGATCCAGCACTAAAGCAGACCTGAACCCAGACAGGTTCTGTTCACAGACCCGTCCGGACCTCCAGGTTCCGACCTAGAACCGGATTCAAAAGCACGCGCTGCTGCTGCGCGCTCCCGTCTCACCTGACTCAGGACTTTCTCCATCTCTCCTTCACGCGCACGGCGCGCGGCGGTCCTGTGGATCTGAAGGGAGTCCCGCGCGCTCCGGTCCGGTTCGGGTCCAAAACATACCAGCTGACATCCGAACCGAACCGCGTCCAGAAGGAGACTCGATCCAGCTCATAGTCCTGGTCCTGGTCCTGGTCCTGGTCCGGCTCCTCACCGGGAACTAGAGAGGAGCAGCCGGTGAGGGGGAGGAGGAGGAGTACGGGGTGGGGCGAGAGCCAATCAGAGAGGAGGAAGGGGGCAGCCTGATCACCAATAATATCAGGATCAAATGAACCAATCAGGAGAGTTTATTATAACTCTTAATAAGCAAAACGGAACGATCTGATTGGCTGACAAATACCTGTCTCCAGCTGTCCCCCAGCTGTCCTCTCTGTCTCCCAGCTGTCCCGTTCCTGTCCCTCCCCTGTCTCCTGTCCTTGATGAAGGACGCAGTAGAATCTGTGACCCGGAGCTGGATGACCCCCCCCCCCCCCTCTTGTCTTTTGGTCCATGTTGTGGGGACAGGACTGAGGCGTGTCTTTGCTGCCCTCTGCTGGCCTGACTCTAAACTACACCAACGTAGACATAACGGAGTCCAGACCCCCCCAGGTCAGGTCCTTCCTAAGGCCTCATGTCTCACGGCCCTCCTATGAACCGTAAAGGACTAAAAACACAGCGGGGG
>SSNR01000616.1:9806-47385 GCA_006937965.1 Callopanchax toddi | reverse complement strand
TACACTACAGCCGTGGACTACAGAGCTCTATACACTACAGCCGTGGACTACAGAGCTCTACACTACAGCCGTGGACTACAGAGCTCTATACACTACAGCCACGGATTACAGAGCTCTATACACTACAGCCATGGACTACAGAGCTCTATACACTACAGCCATGGACTACAGAGCTCTACACTACAGCCGTGGACTACAGAGCTCTACACTACAGCCGTGGACTACAGAGCTCTATACACTACAGCCACTGATTACAGAGCTCTATACACTACAGCCACGGACTACAGAGCTCTATACACTACAGCCACGGATTACAGAGCTCTATACACTACAGCCGTGGACTACAGAGCTCTACACTACAGCCATGGACTACAGAGCTCTACACTACAGCCGTGGACTACAGAGCTCTATACACTACAGCCGTGGACTACATAGCTCTTTACACTACAGCCGTGGATTACAGAGCTCTATACACTACAGCCGTGGACTACAGAGCTCTATACACTACAGCCGTGGACTACAGAGCTCTACACTACAGCCATGGACTACAGAGCTCTATACACTACAGCCGTGGACTACAGAGCTCTATACACTACAGCCATGGACTACAGAGCTCTATACACTACAGCCGTGGACTACAGAGCTCTATACACTTCAGCCATGGACTACAGAGCTCTATACACTTCAGCCATGGACTACAGAGCTCTATACACTTCAGCCATGGACTACAGAGCTCTATACACTTCAGCCATGGACTACAGACCTCTATACACTACAGCCATGGACTACAGAGCTCTATACACTTCAGCCATGGACTACAGAGCTCTATACACTACAGCCATGGACTACAGAGCTCTATACACTACAGCCGTGGACTACAGAGCTCTACACTACAGCCGTGGACTACAGAGCTCTATACACTACAGCCATGGACTACAGAGCTCTATACACTACAGCCATGGACTACAGAGCTCTACACTACAGCCGTGGACTACAGAGCTCTATACACTACAGCCGTGAACTACAGAGCTCTACACTACAGCCGTGGACTACAGAGCTCTACACTACAGCCATGGACTACAGAGCTCTATACACTACAGCCGTGGACTACAGAGCTCTACACTACAGCCGTGGACTACAGAGCTCTACACTACAGCCGTGGACTACAGAGCTCTACACTACAGCCATGGACTACAGAGCTCTACACTACAGCCGTGGACTACAGAGCTCTATACACTACAGCCGTGGACTACAGAGCTCTATACACTACAGCCGTGGACTACAGAGCTCTATACACTACAGCCGTGGACTACAGAGCTCTACACTACAGCCGTGGACTACAGAGCTCTACACTACAGCCGTGGACTACAGAGCTCTATACACTACAGCCGTGGACTACAGAGCTCTATACACTACAGCCGTGGACTACAGAGCTCTATACACTACAGCCGTGGACTACAGAGCTCTTTACACTACAGCTGTGGATTACAGAGCTCTATACACTACAGCCGTGGACTACAGAGCTCTATACACTACAGCCGTGGACTACAGAGCTCTACACTACAGCCGTGGACTACAGAGCTCTATACACTACAGCCGTGGACTATAGAGCTCTACACTACAGCCGTGGACTACAGAGCTCTACACTACAGCCGTGGACTACAGAGCTCTATACACTAAAGCCGTGGACTACAGAGCTCTACACTACAGCTGTGGATTATAGAGCTCTATACACTACAGCCGTGGACTACAGAGCTCTACACTACAGCCGTGGACTACAGAGCTCTATACACTACAGCCGTGGACTACAGAGCTCTATACACTACAGCCGTGGACTACAGAGCTCTACACTACAGCCGTGGACTACAGAGCTCTATACACTACAGCCATGGACTACAGAGCTCTATACACTACAGCCACGGACTACAGAGCTCTATACACTACAGCCGTGGACTACAGAGCTCTATACACTACAGCCGTGGACTACAGAGCTCTACACTACAGCCGTGGACTACAGAGCTCTACACTACAGCCGTGGACTACAGAGCTCTATACACTACAGCCGTGGACTACAGAGCTCTACACTACAGCCGTGGACTACAGAGCTCTACACTACAGCCGTGGACTACAGAGCTCTATACACTACAGCCATGGACTACAGAGCTCTATACACTACAGCCGTGGACTACAGAGCTCTATACACTACAGCCGTGGACTACAGAGCTCTATACACTACAGCCATGGACTACAGAGCTCTACACTACAGTGGCTGATGGCAGTGAGCTACGTTGGAGCAACCAGACACGGGTACCTCCAGACCTTCTGACCAGGTCTAGCAGGTCATGTAGGGACAGGGTCTTGCAGAAGGACATTGACATTGGTTCTGAACTGATTCTGGTCTGGTCCAGTCTGGGCTGGTTCTGGAGTGGTTTTTGATCCTGGTACTCACACATGAATGGTCCTCCACCAGTCGATCCTGCAGACTCAAATAATGGTCCAGTTTCTGCTCATCCCATGTGACTCCACCCTCTCCTTCAGGTAACTCATACTCCATAAACATAAGCTCCGCCCCCCGCAGTGACTCATACAACACCAGTGATGTCCAGCGACACTGCAGAGAACCAATCAGACGTCTTCATAAAACAGTTCACATCTGTGATTGGCTAGAATGTGAGGTCAGAAGTTTACCTGAGGGTGATTGGCTGGGCCATCAGAGAAGGCGGAGTTTGGGAAACTGATCATACTGTTAACCTGCCGGCAGGAGACAGGAAACGGCCCCCCCTAGAGGACAGGAAGTGGTTTAAAAACAAAACAAACCAAAATCAGGCTTTGGGGTTTGGGTTTGGCTTTCTTTAACCCTTTTCTCACTGAGTCTTTCTGCAGCGCGTTCTGCTGTCACTCCAGGACTGTTTACCTTGGTCTAAGGTTGCATCTGTAACACTGAGCAGAACCTGAACCAGGTGAGGGTCTGGGGACCTACCAGGTCTCGGAGCAGGTTGTGGGTCTTCTGGACCACATTCCCCGGCAATTTACACGTTGGCATGGAAACCAGCATCATCTGGAGGCAGCACAGCTGCAGGAGCAAGAGGAGGACTGAGGACGGACTCATGGTGCTAGATCTGGTCCTGGATTCTGGTCTTGATCTGCTCTGAGATGAGTTTTGAGTCAGGCTCAGGTGAGTTCAGGTAAACTGGAAGAAAACAGATCAGAGGGATGTCAGGACCAATCAGATGCTCCAGACCTGTCTACCTGTGTGAGTCATAACCACAATGCAAAAACCTGGACCGGATTCAGGACCTGGAACAAGTCCAGGTGAGTCACTGACTGTGAGTTCAGGTTCACTAAGGGTCAGAGAGCGCCTCGTCTTCATCAGGACAGAACACATTTTATTTTGAAATGCTGTAAGTTTAAATGGAACAACACAACTGTGACACAACAAAAACACAACAGAAAGACTACAACACAAAGACAACACAACAGAAAAACTACAACACAACAACTGTAATACAGCTATAACTCAAATGGAAATGTCTCCCATTGTTTCGGAGCTTTTCTAAGTCTTGGACTACAACGCTCTTTCATTACAGCCTTCACCCGCTGATGGCAGTAAGCTACTCTGTAGCTACTGGACACTAGACCCTGATGAACCCTCATGGCGGTGGTGTGAGGTGGTGTAGGTGGTGTGAGGTGGTGTAGGTGGTGTGAGGTGGTGTAGGTGGTGTGAGGTGGTGTGAGGTGGTGTAGGTGGTGTGAGGTGGTGTGAGGTGGTGTAGGTGGTGTGGGTGATGTAGGTGGTGTAGGTGGTGTAGGTGATGTAGGTGGTGTGAGGTGGTGTGAGGTGGTGTGAGGTGGTGTAGGTGGTGTGAGGTGGTGTAGGTGGTGTGAGGTGGTGTGAGGTGGTGTGGGTGGTGTAGGTGATGTTGGTGCTGTAGGTGGTGTGAGGTGGTGTGAGGTGGTGTAGGTGGTGTAGGTGGTGTGAGGTGGTGTGAGGTGGTGTGGGTGATGTAGGTGGTGTAGGTGGTGTGAGGTGGTGTCTTGCAAAAGGACACAGTAACAAGGTGACCCAGGAAAGCGATCAATCCGACAACCCTCCAGTTACAGGCGGCTGTAACACAACAACATCCAAAATGAACACAAACATCTTCAGGTGTTGAAAGTGGGTGAAGCTGTCCGTTGGACCAATCAGATTAGGGCTCGTTACATTCTAGCGTTTGAACTTTGACTCCTAGTGTGTTGGTGTTTGTTGGGTATGTGCAGCATCAGCTGTTTCCATCAGCAGGTTTCCGTGGCGACAGCAGCGAGACTGAGCATAAATGGAAAGCTGCCGTCATCAGCTGATGAGGCTCCTCGTCCTCCAGACCTTCATCAGAAGTTTCCTCTGAGCCTTGCCACCACCGCCATCACCACCAGGCTCTGAGGAAACTTCTGATGGAGGAAGCATCTGAAAGCGAGAAGATGTGAGTCACTCCCAGTCCTGGTTCTAAAACCAAACCTGGCCTGTGTCAGCGAATCACGTCTCCACCTCGCTCAGAGCCGGTAGATGAACGTGAGTCAGAACCAGGAGACCCATTAGCTCTGAGGACCTGCAGGAAGCTGATTGGTTCAAAGTGTCAAAGAAAACTGTTCTAATATGAGTCAGAAACAGTGAAACCACAAACAGCATCGAGACGTCCCGCGTCCTCAAACGCCACGTCGTCATTCAGCACTCACAGCTTGTCCGCCTCCAGAAAGCTGCTGAGACGGAGTGTTAGGAGACGTCTGATCTAAGGGTCTCAGTAATCCTGATCCCAGGATCTGATTGGCTCAATACAGCCTGTTGAATCTTTAGTAGAGTCATCAGGGTTCCCTAGGGTCAGGATCAGGATCAGGATCAGGGTCAGGGTCAGAGTCAGGGTCAGGGTCAGGGTCAGGGTCAGGGTCAGGGTCAGGGTCAGGATCAGGGTCAGGATCAGGATCAGGGTCAGGGTCAGGGTCAGGGTCAGGGTCAGGGTCAGGTCAGGGTCAGGGTCAGGGTCAGGATCAGGAGTCAGGGTCAGGGTCAGGGTCAGGGTCAGGATCAGGATCAGGATCAGGGTCAGGGTCAGGATCAGGGTCAGGGTCAGGGTCAGGATCAGGATCAGGATCAGGGTCAGGGTCAGGATCAGGATCAGGGTCAGGATCAGGGTCAGGGTCAGGATCAGGATCAGGGTCAGGATCAGGGTCAGGGTCAGGATCAGGATCAGGATCAGGGTCAGGATCAGGGTCAGGGTCAGGGTCAGGGTCAGAGTCAGAGTCAGGATCAGGGTCAGAGTCAGGATCAGGGTCAGGGTCAGGATCAGGATCAGGGTCAGAGTCAGGGTCAGGGTCAGAGTCAGAGTCAGGATCAGGGTCAGGATCAGGGTCAGGATCAGGGTCAGGATCAGGGTCAGGATCAGGGTCAGGATCAGGATCAGGGTCAGAGTCAGGATCAGGATCAGGATCAGGATCAGGGTCAGGGTCAGGGTCAGGATCAGGATCAGGATCAGGGTCAGGGTCAGAGTCAGGATCAGGGTCAGGGTCAGGGTCAGGATCAGGATCAGGATCAGGGTCAGGATCAGGGTCAGGGGTCAGAATCAAGATCAAGATCAGGATCAGGATCAGGGTCAGGGTCAGGGTCAGGATCAGGGTCAGGGTCAGGGTCAGGATCAGGGTCAGGGTCAGAGTCAGGGCTCAGGATCAGGGTCAGGGTCAGGGTCAGAGTCAGGATCAGGGTCAGAGTCAGGATCAGGGTCAGGGTCAGGGTCAGGGTCAGGATCAGGGTCAGTCGACCCCAACAGAAAGATGTGGACAACCTTGACCTCTGATTCAACCTGTGATATTTGAGCGACACAGGCTGAGACTCCTGGGTCTGGAGCCTGAACCTGATTCTGGAGGAGTCCGGGTCCTGAAGGCAACATGGTTTTTAGTTTAACCTTAGAAAGGACAAACATTTTAAAAACAGAAATTACATTTTTAAAAATAGATAAACAGAAGAAACTTCAAAGTTACAAAGTCCAAAATGAAAAAAGAAAAACTAAGAAAATGAAAAGAAGATAAAGTCTTCAAATC
This sequence comes from Callopanchax toddi, assembly GCA_006937965.1. Taxonomy (NCBI): domain Eukaryota; kingdom Metazoa; phylum Chordata; class Actinopteri; order Cyprinodontiformes; family Nothobranchiidae; genus Callopanchax; species Callopanchax toddi. The sequence continues at coordinate 41,319 of SSNR01000616.1, read as the reverse complement.
TGCTGTCTAATTTCTAAAACCTCTGTAAAATTGTTGTCTTGTTCCTATATTTTATGTCTGAAAATGGTTATAATTTTTTCCTGATGTTAGTTTGATAGGGTTAGGGTTAATATATTATATAATACTTTATATTATATTATATTATATTATATTATATTATATTATATTATATTATATTATATTATATTATATTATATTATATTATTATAATGTTTGACTTTAACACAACAGCTAACTAATCATTTTCATTTGGGCTCCTTTAATCAAAAGTGGAGAGAAAATCCAAATTTAAATTCTGATTTTAAGATTTCAAGGAGAAACTTCTGGATTTAAAGGTTTCATCCATAAACAAAAAACCTTAAAATCCAAACAAGGTTCTTCTGTTTCAGCTTCTGGATTCTTAAGTTCTAGATTCAGTCTCACAGAACTAAAGGCTTGCTTTTAAGTGGAGAAACATCGAAAATCAAGTTTCATAGAAACAAAATCAATTTAAGCTAAAAGAATAAGAAACTCACTGAAGGTCCTGATCCTGGATGATCTGAAGGTCCTGGTCGATCTGAAGGTCCTGGTAGACCTGAAGGTCCTGGTCGATCTGAAGGTCCTGGTAGACCTGAAGGTCCTGGTAGACCTGAAGGTCCTGGTCGATCTGAAGGTCCTGGTAGACCTGAAGGTCCTGGTAGACCTGAAGGTCCTGATCTTGGCGGATGATTTGATGAGGCTCCATCATCTCGTGGTTTAAATACATCGTCCTCCTGAAGTGACAGAAACTGAAATTCATAGAAACTTGGTGGTTCCCCCCAACCCACCCCCACCCCCTTCAGAGGAACTGAAAGTCTGAATACGATGCATGAAGTCTATAAACTGAAGAACTTTAACTTAATTGACACTTTCAAAATAAAAACTTTTGTCTGGTGAGGCAGTCTTCAGCTTCGATCTAATCTGGTTCTGGATCAACTTCACATGAAGTTCCTTCATTAATCAGGAAGTGAAACCGGTTTGGTCATTCTCCTGTATTTCTAGAGATCTTTCTAGAGTTCTCCACTCCCCAAAGTGCTGTACAACACGTTCACTAACTGGTGGTGATCAGTTAAGCCTGACAGCACGTTTGTGCTCACACATATTGACTGAGACTTTTTTGATTTCAACTTCTCCATCGGTGTTGTGAAGCAGTTCTCCACCAGGACAGCAGAGGGTGTATAACTTTTCTGCAGTAACGTCTCTGGTCAACCAAAGTTTGTTAACTTCAGCTCAGTAATGGTCGACAGAGAGCGAATTTTGATTGTGCTGTAACAGATTGATGTCAAAGAACAAATGATGATGTTAAAAAGAATTAAACAGGAGTGAAGGAGACAGTCTGCTGAATGTCCGTCCACTGAACAGGACAAGGCAGAGGACGAGTGAATCTGCAGCTCTTCTTCAACCTTTGATGGATTATAGAAATGTTCATACTTTGGTACTTCTTCTGCCAGACGTTCCTCGAGCTGATTCAGATCTGCTTCTTTATGATTCTACTACTCCTACTCTGCTGATACTGGCATCAAGCCAGAAATGATCTCGGGTTGTAGGGCCAACCAATCAGAGATGTGTGCTTACCAGGTCCCTCTGACCACCACCAGGTCCCTCTGACCACCACCAGGTCCCTCTGATTACCAACAGGTCCCTCTGACCACCACCAGGTCCCTCTGACCACCACCAGGTCCCTCTGATTACCAACAGGTCCCTTTGACCACCACCAGGTCCCACTGACCACCACCAGGTCCCACTGACCACCACCAGGTCCTTTTGACCACCACCAGGTCCCTCTGATGTAGTGATATACACTATGTAGTTAAAACCTGGCGTAGCTCGTCATTATGTAGCGTTTTGAAATAACTTTTAGTTATTTTAACTACACCCTCTTCAATAACATTAGCTTATTTTTGGTTTATAATGAAAAGTGATAAACTGTCATTTAACCCTGATAATAGCTAATATTTATTGAAGGTATCTAGGTTCTTTGAAAGAGTACAGTGAATTGAAATACCTTATTAATTTTTTTTTTTTTAACCCCGTGTCCTGTCCGGCTGTGGAGCAAACAGAATAATGTCTGAGTGCCAAAAACAAGGTGAGAGGTTACAGCCACTGCTATAAAACTCCTCCTGATTTTTGTTTAAATATAACCCCCAAAATCTTTATTAGAATGTTTTTATGGTTGATTGGACACGGAGCCTGAAAGTGAAGGGAAGGGTACAGAAAGAGGGATGGGGGAGAAAGTAAACAGAAAAAGAAGAGAACAAGAGACGTGAAGAGTCCACTTCTAGACCTGTAAATAAAGCACAAACAAACAAAACAGGAGAAAAGATACAACAGCAACAAACAGCATATGAATACACAACAGTTGTGATATTCTTCAAATGTATACGTATACACCAGTTCAAGAGAGTTCAGTGCCAACCACAGCCCCAGTCAATGTGTCTGAAAACACCTGAGTCGTCTTTATGTGAGCACCTTGTGATCACCTGTGTGTGTATATGCGCGCTTGTTTATGTAAGGTTTCTCTATTGAAACATTCAATAATAAGTTCGAGGAACCACAGACCCGCCCCCAAGGCCCACGGAGGACGCAGAGGAGGTCCAGGCCCCAGACGTCCAGAGGCCACCCAGGGCACGGACACCCCAGGGAGACCGCCGTCAGGGCAGTCGCTAAACTCTCCCCCAGAGGGCGCAGAGGCTCACCCCACGTGGGCCCCCGGCAGTCGCCGCGCTAGAGCCCCTGGGGGGTCGCGGCTAGGAGCTCACAGGCACCGCCTGCAGCCGGCCATCCAGGGTAGATCTAGCCGGAACCAGAGACCCGACACCCAGGAGCGAACCGGCCCCAGCAGAGGCCCGACCACCCCCGGGGGCCCAGATCCCACCAGGCAGCCACAGGAAGAAGAGCAGGCAGACGCCCCCAGCACCCAGACCCAGACCCCGAGACACCCCAGCACGCCACTGGAGAAAGGCACCACCAACGCCGAGGCGCCGCCAGGGAGGATAGTCTCTGCTGAGGAGGGCCTAGCATGTCACAGAGAGGGGGGGGGGGCGAAACCTGACAGAAAAACAGTCACACACAGACACAATCACTCTCCCTCCCTCATGCGTGCACACACACATTCCTGCAAACATACCAAGACACACAATAGACGCTGTACACCCACTCTCGCTCCCCATGCACTCTCTATGTTCAGGACCAGGGACCAGCGCCCTAAGGGTGAAGCCGGCCCTGAGATCCAGAAGATGGTCCCTCCCTTACTGAAGTGGGGATAAGCAGACCACCGCGCACCCCGCCGCAGCCGAGCAGCCCCCCACCGCAGCCCCCGACCAGACGGCCCGCTCCACTCCAGGCCCCAGGCAGCGAGCAGAGAACAGGGGTGTGTGAAGACCCCAAGTCTCCCCCCACCTGCTCCAATGTGGTGTTGATGCGTGTTGTAGTAAGATGCTTTTGAAAAGAGTGGGGGGCGGCCCGCCATCCCCCGCCCTGGATCCTAAGTGTCTAAATGCGTGGAGATGGGTAATGACACCGGAGGAGAGGTTAGCCGGCTAGACCTCCCTCCCCCCGGGTATTGCTGGGTGTAATTCCTCCAAAGACCCTAGATGCATAATGTAAGAATGTCTGGGGTGGAAGTGTTTAAATTGTGCAATAAAATTGGGCCACAGGACTGCAGAGATGGTGTTCCACACCATGACGTACCCGTGACCCAAAGCCCTGTGTGTGTGGTGACGTGACGGAGCAGAGGGAGGGAAAAATCCGGGGATGGGGAGGCAAGACTGGGGGGACAAGCCCTCCCAGGGGGCCAGCTCCCCCGCTGGCCCCAGTAAGCACCCCCGTTCCCCAAGACCACCCAGGGCAGGGAGATCGCCGGCCCACCCATCCAGGTCCACGGCAGGAGCCCCACACAGCGCCACGGAGCCCACGGAGTCCCCCACCCCCACCCCAGCAGGGTAACTATACCTCCCTCGATCACGCACATAGTAACTACAAACTTACATAAGACATAGACACCCAGGCAAAGCCCCCCCCCCAGACCCAAGACTCCTCCCCCCCAGCGCAGATGGAACCAGCCCCACATGGCTAGGTGGTACCAAGGCCCACCAGCAAACTAAAGGCCCCAGAGCCAGGGTCAGGCACTGAGACAGACACCAGCCCCCCGCCAGCAACACGCCAAGCAGAACCCGAGCCCCCAGGACCACCCCAGGCCCCAGCCAGAGACGGCCCGCCCCAGAACCCGAGCCCCCAGGACCACCCCAGGCCCCAGACACGGCCGCCAGAGGGACACCCTGAGGCAGCCAAAACGCCACCCCAGCAGGAGACGCAGCCCTACGTCAGACCCCCCAACGAGCCCAGCCCCAGGCAACCCCCAGACGGCCAAGACCCAGACACCCCCCCACACCCACCACACCGCCCCGGGGGACAAAGCCCAGAACCCCCCCATCCTTACTATGTGATGGACTGATCAAAGTTGCCCAGAGAGATTTTTTTGGAGCGGAGGCAGAGGTCGTCTCAAGGTTAATATAGTCCAACAACAGATTCCTATACTGGTTCAAACTGAGATTATTTTTGTTTTTCCAGTTTATGAGGATCGTTTTCTTAGCGATGCATAGGGCCGTTAGAACCATGTGAACTGAATTCATCTCTGTGATGACATCATCTAAATCTCCCAGTAAGCAAACTGGAGGGGAAGCTGGAATATTACATTTCAGACACTTTGACAGGTCTTCACATATCCGGGACCAAAATCTCTGCACAGGTGGACAAAACCAAAGTGCATGAATATAGGTGTCAGGGGTGTTGTCTGTGCAGCTTGTGCAGGTTTCAGATGGTGCATAACCCATCCTGAACATCCTGACCTGTATAGTGAACTCTATGTAGGATTTTATATTGGATTCATTGTAAACTGGGGTTTCTAGTCATTCTAAAAGGTTTTAAACATGTCTGAGACCAGAAGTTTTGGTCATAACTGACTGACAGGTCTGCCTCCCACTTAGCTATAGGAAGAGATATACCTTATTAGAGAAATACCTTATTAATAACAGAAGCTGAGGCAGATAAAGATTGAACAATCGTTTAATTTGAAAAACCTAAGAACACAGACAGATAAGACAGTTTGAAAGTTTGATGTAAACACAATTAATATTCTTAAACATGTTGAGGATGTTAAAGATGGTTAATTGTGAGTTTTAACGGACCGTAGCATATGTTTTAATGACTAGGGAAGTTAGTTCATTTAGTTAACCTAGTTGGGACTTTAAGAGTCAATTTAGGCTAATCTGAGTTTGGAATGGGATTTAGTTTTGGCTTAATTTAGTTTGGAAGAATTAAGCTTTATCAAAGCAAACCTCTCGATCAGAAAGTGGTGTTCGCTCACTGAAAGGTGGACGCTCCTGGATCTGGCAGGCGTTGGTTTCTCCACGAGCTGAGGCTGGAGTCCCCAGACTCGGAGTGGTGGTCCTGGAAGGCGTGGCCGCCGAGGACCTCGCCGGACAGTCCGTGGATACGTCCCGGTCAGCAAGGGAGGCATTTCAGCAGCATGCTGAAGTCATTTCTGATCAGTCCCCGTGGTGAGGGAGAGACGAGAGGCCTTGTTCAAAGCTGATAAGGGTTCAGCTCAGACTCTGCTACATTCAGGCTGTAGCTCAGACCAAGACTGTAGCAAAAGACTCCTGGCTGGCTCGCAATTTAATGTAGCGTTATAAACTCTATTTATATGGTTTATAATTGGCACATTATTCTGTAAAGTCGCTAATAGGTTTTGTTGGTTTTACACGGAGGAAAATCTCTGATACCTTCACCTTTTAGTGCTTACAGTCTAATTCTAGTCTCAGATTTCTATTGTCAATATTAAATGCATAATCTACTCACTGTGACATCAGAGAACCCAGAGAGCGACTGTAAGCACTAAAAGGTGAAGGTATCAGAGATTTTCCTCCGTGTAAAACCGACAAAACCTATTAGCGACTTTACAGAATAATGTGCCAATTATAAACCATATAAATAGAGTTTATAACGCTACAGCTTTTATACTGTTATTTTTAACTTGTTACATTTAGTGTGTTTTATAGTGACTCTGAGTGCTTTTATGCTATTGTTTTTAACTTGTTACTTTTATTATGTTTTATTGTGAATTTGTATTGTACGGTGACCTTGGGTGTCAGAAAGGCGCCAAAAATAAAAAGCATTAATATTATTATTATTTCAAGCAGCAGTAGGATGGTCAGTGAGTGTTTGGTTCCCGTCAGAGGTCAGGGGTCAGGCTTGAGGTCTAGGAACTCACAAACTGTTTAAGGCCGGTTGTGATCCTTATTGACCTGAAGGTTCTGGTTTCTTTTTGCTGCCATGAAACAGCAAATGCTGCGTAAACCTTTCCTTTCACGGCGGACCTCAAACACCTTAGAGCTCCTCAGCTTCTGCCTGGTTCATGAATCAGAGTAAAAGCATGTCATCGGCAAGCAGAGCATCAGGATGCGGTCTAACCTCCACGGCTTCAGTTTAGGTTTACAGAGAAAAGGAGACGGGCAGCAGGAAGTGGAGTCCCGCATCACATTTAGACAGAATGAAAAGGAGGAAAACCCTCCTCAGGCAGCTCGGTTTCCATTTCAGCTTCAACAGGAAGTAGAGTGTGAGCTTTCATCAGATGATTCAGAACGTTTCTACTAACAGCTGCGTTCAGCAGCATCAGGTCCTCGACACAAACACTGATAAATAACAACAGCTCCACCTTGGTGTTGGACAACAAACCAACTCAGTCACTGAGCAGCTGAGATTCAATGGATACAACTCCTCATTGGTCAGGATTATGAAGTGTTTTCATTCAAGAAATGTCTCAGATCAGGACTGATTCCGATCAAGAATTATCAACGTCAATACGCCTGAATGATCACTAATAACAACAACAATATTAACAAACTGAAAAACAACAATAATAAACAAAATCAACATAACAATATCACAACAACAACACAATCAATATAACAACAACATAATCAGCATAACAATATAACAACAACAACACAATCAATATAACAACAACATAATCAGCATAACAATATAACAACAACAACACAATCAGCATAACAATATAACAACAACACAATCAGAATAACAATATAACAACAACATAATCAACATAACAATATAACAACAACAACACAATCAATATAACAACAACATAATCAGCATAACAATATAACAACAACATAATCAACATGACAATATAACAAAAACAACACAATCAGCATAACAATATAACAACAACACAATCAGAATAACAATATAACAAAACCAACACACTCAACATAATATAACAACAACATAATCAGCATAACAATATCACAACAACAACACAATCAATATAACAACAACACAATCAGCATAACAATATAACAACAACATAATAAGAATATAACAATTTATGTCTGTCTCCTGAAGCGCCTCACTTCCTCTCTGCTTGGATCCTCCATTAATGCTGCTGGAGCGTTTTTCAGCAGAACACCCAGGAAGTGAGAGAAGGACAGAAACAGCTGTTAGCGCTTCAGTTTTAGGAGAAAATACCAGAGTCCCAAAAAGAAAAACACCTTTTCAGCTGCAGGAAACTAAAAACGTTTGGACGTAGAAAGAGGAGAAACCAGGGAGAACGTTAGCATAGCGCTTCAACAGCTGGTGTTTAGCTCTCTATTGTTACCGTGGTAATGTGCGGTCCCATGTCCGGGGGAGGCGTGGCATCAGGATTATACCTGATGGGAGGGGAGAGAGCTCTGAGACGTGTTGGCTTTATCTTTATTTTTATTTGGAACTCCATTAGCTGTATTGAAACAGCTAGTCTACCTGGAGTCCATCCAACATGCTGCCATACAGTGTTTACATTTTTTCATTTTACAATAATCCAAACAATAGAACATGAAAATACATATGAACAAAAACAACAATCAACAGTTTCAACCACACACACAAAAACAAAAAAACAGAACCTAGTCTATATCCTGGTTTTACAAAAACAAAACAAAAACTCTATGAATTATTTTTAGATTGAAAAGAAATACAAGATAGTTTTTTAGTTAGGATGAAAAATATACATAGTGTCAGTGTTCAGAGAGCTGGTCCGTCAGCAGATATCATTTATACCTCAGCTAGCTACACCTAGCTGAGGTTTTTAGAGAAATCAAACCTTTTTTTTTTTTTTTAATCACCACAATATATTTATAGCTGTTAGAACGTTGTTAAGAGGCATGAAAAAAAATGTTTTTAAGCTACACTGTTTACCAAATTCCTCAGATCTCCTTTAAAATGCATCGGTAATGTCCGACGTGTTTACTTCCTCGTGTAAAATGTGATGAGTCAGCTGATAAAGTTACATCTGAAAGTGCTACTGATCGGTCCCCCAAAGCCAATATTTATTTATTAACTTATATTTTTATGATCATGATATGATCTAGTAACTCTGTTAACTGGTTACTTTAGTATGAGAAACCAAACTACAAGAGAAAGAATGAAGGAGAGAACAGGAGGATCATCTGAACCCCACGGATCATCCTGCTGTTATGGATACAACCTCTGAAGAGAACAGAGGGAGGAAGGAGAGGAACTGCATAGATCAGAATAGAATAGAATCCCTTATTGTCTCTCAGTGGTGAAATTCAGCTTCACGGCAGCAAAGTTACAGACAAATCCAAACATACAGATTCACACAAGGATCAAAATAAATCAGAATAACAACCTGACTGTAAGGTCATAGTAAAATACTGCACAATCATTAAAATGCCATACAGATCCTACACTTCTGCACCACTCATGTAAAAGGAAAGCAGTGACTCTGATGAGAAAACCAACCAAAGATCTCTTCTTTTACAACGCGTCCAGTGTCAAAAGCAGTTAAAGCCACATTGTGGATTATTTCAGTGAGAGAGCAGGTTTTGAATCCAACGGCTCCTCCTCCCAAACACCTAGACGTGCGCGTGCACACGGCGCATGACTTCGGTCCGTAAGCTGGACATAAACTGAACCTCCTGCTCAAAAACTACGACTACGCTGTGGGTTTAATCACTCACAGTTCACAAACACCGGTTGAGGATTTGTCAGTAGTAGTTGAAGGTATAATGGAATGTGTTACAGTAAAAATTGAAATTGACAATAGTAAAGATCTACTTATAAGCTGCGTCTACAGAGCTCCTGGTACATGTATCGATACATTTAGAGACACGATAGTGGGGATGTTTGGCAAAATAACTGACAAGAAAATGTTTTTTCTTTGTGGGGATTTTAATATTGATTGGTTAAATCCTTGGGAACTTAAGACCATTGATGATTTCATTAATTCAATGTATAGTATAAGTCTGTATCCAACAATTACACGACCAACCAGGATAACAATTAACAGGGAAACATTGATAGATAATATTTTTACAAATGTGGTTGATAAGGAAATAAGTTGTGGGTTAATCATAAAGGACTCTAGTGACCATCTGCTGGTATTTGTAATCGTTCATAAACCAGACCTCCCTAAGTACAAAACGGTCAGACAAATAAACGAAGGAGCAATCCAGGCTCTCAGAAACGATAGAGCTACGACTGGAGAAAGGTCTGTGTGGAAGGCCTATCTAACTTTTATAACGGCAATAACAGTTCTTTATGAAAAACACTGCCCTCTAGTGACAAGGAAAATAATCATGAATGCTGATAAAAAACCTTGGATTACAAAGGGTATTTTTTATAAATGCTTGGAAAAAAAAGTGCTGTATAAAGATTTCTTAAAGGAAAAAACCACCAAAGCAGAACTCAAATATAAGTTATATAAAAATATATTAATCAAAATTATAAGAAAAAGCAACAAAGATTATTATACTAAGTTACCTGGTCCTGGTCCTGACGGAGTCTGATCTGGAGAAACTACAGGAGGAGTTGACTGGACAGCAGTCTACTAACAACATCTGGATTCATTCTAGAGACCACCGTTTCTTTGTAAAAAGGCAACATTTTCAAGATTTCAGAATGTGTAAGAATTTATTTCTAACTTATTTAAATGGTCTAGGTCGTTTTTAACAGGATGCTTAAATATAATTATTACTTTTTGAGATGATTAAAAACTTTTATTGTTCAAATCCACCGTTTAGTGTCAGCGGAGTTCTTCCTATGGAGTCAGAATGACCTGAGCTCAGGTTCACCTCCTCCACAATAAAGCCCCAAAACTCTTTTCTTTAATGGATCATTTTAATTTATGAGATTGAGTCCCTCACAGTGTTCATGATTTTTATTTTATTTTTTTGTATTATTTGGTTGTCTTTTTATATAAGCTGTTTCAACACGTTTTGAAATTGGAAATATTTATCCATCCATCCATTTTCTGTAGCCGCTTATTCCTCCACAGAGGGTCATGGGGGAGCTGGTGCCTATCTCCAGCGGTCAAGGGGCGAGAGGCGGGGGACACCCTGGACAGGTCGCCAGTCCATCGCAGGGCCACACAGAGACGAACGAGACAAACAACCACACACCCACTCACACCGAAGGACAATTTACCAGCCCAATTAGCCTGACAGTCATGTCTTTGGACTGTGGGAGGAAACCGGAGTACCCGGAGGAAACCCACGCATGCACGGGGAGAACATGCAAACTCCACGCAGAGAGGCCGCAGAGCCGGGACGCGAACCCACGACCTCCTTGCTGCGAGGCAACAGTGCTAACCAACTGCGCCACCATGCAGCCGGAAATATTTATGTTTGCCCTAAATGTTTGTATTCTTTGAATTGTACTAATAATAATAAAAAAATAAATAAAAAGGTTGAGTGGAATAGATAAAGGAAATGAAAACCAAAACAAAACCAAACAAAAACCTCCTCCTCTCCTCAGAACAGCGACTTCCTCTAAGAACCTTCAAAATAAAAGCTTCAGGAGAAATAAACAGGGCCGTTTTCCGCTTCCGGGGTTCAGCTTTGTTTTCTCCGTGTGATTGGTCAGCAGGAGACGTCATCATAGTCCTTCATTGTGATTTGTTGCCTAAGCAGGCCCCGCCCCTAAGCGGAAAAGCGGTAAATATTCACTGTGAAACTCACGTCCAGGATGTGTGACCGACAGAAAGGTAAGCAGCCGAACCGAGCTACAGCCGAACCGAGCTAAGACAGAACCGAGCAAAGACAGAACCGAGCTACAGCCGAACCGAGCTAAGACAGAACCGAGCAAAGACAGAACCGAGCTACAGCCGAACCGAGCTACACCCGAACCGAGCTAAGACAGAACCGAGCTAAGACAGAACCGAGCTACAGCCGAACCGAGCTAAGACAGAACCGAGCTAAGACAGAACCGAGCTACAGCCGAACCGAGCTAAGACAGAACCGAGCTACAGCCGAACCGAGCTAAGGCAGAACCGAGCTAAGACAGAACCGAGCTACAGCCGAACCGAGCTAAGGCAGAACCGAGCTGAGACAGAACCGAGCTGAGACAGAACCGAGCTAAGACAGAACCGAGCTAAGACAGAACCGAGCTAAGACAGAACCGAGCTACAGCCGAACCGAGCTGAGACAGAACCGAGCTAAGACAGAACCGAGCTAAGACAGAACCGAGCTACAGCCGAACCGAGCTACAGCCGAACCGAGCTAAGGCAGAACCGAGCTAAGGCAGAACCGAGCTAAGACAGAACCGAGCTACAGCCGAACCGAGCTAAGACAGAACCGAGCTAAGACAGAACCGAGCTAAGGCAGAACCGAGCTACAGCCGAACCGAGCTAAGACAGAACCGAGCTACAGCCGAACCGAGCTGAGACAGAACCGAGCTGAGACAGAACCGAGCTAAGACAGAACCGAGCTAAGACAGAACCGAGCTGAGGTCATGAGACTGAATGACTGCAGCTTAGTGTAGTTAGGAGACCAGATGGAGGAGGTCCTCCAGGGACACCCGTCTCTTACAGACCCGTTAATAAAGCTGTTAGTTGGATCTGGACTCTTCTTGAATATAAAGAGATGAGACTGATTGAGCTGTTTGTGATGTTTAGAATCTTCCTGTCTTCCACTGATGTTTAGAATCTTCCTGTCCTCCACTGATGTTTAGAATCTTCCTGTCCTCCACTGATGTTTAGAATCTTCCTGTCCTCCACTGATGTTTAGATTCTTCCTGTCCTCCACTGATGTTTAGATTCTTCCTGTCCTCCACTGATGTTTAGAATCTTCCTGTCCTCCACTGATGTTTAGAATCTTCCTGTCTTCCACTGATGTTTAGATTCTTCCTGTCTTCCACTGATGTTTAGAATCTTCCTGTCTTCCACTGATGTTTAGAATCTTCCTGTCTTCCACTGATGTTTAGAATCTTCCTGTCCTCCACTGATGTTTAGATTCTTCCTGTCCTCCACTGATGTTTAGAATCTTCCTGTCTTCCACTGATGTTTAGATTCTTCCTGTCCTCCACTGATGTTTAGATTCTTCCTGTCTTCCACTGATGTTTAGAATCTAGACTTTAAATATGTTCTCTGTTTCAGCCTTAGCTTTTTAACGTCTTCTTGATATTTATTTCTGTTTTTGTCTTCCTGTATCATGAGGAGACTTGGGATGGACACATCCATTCTGATTCTGATTGATCTGTTTATAACTTCTAGTTGTCCGATGACATCATCATTGATTCCTTCAGACAAAGGAACAGCTGACGTCCCCTCTGTCTGTCCCCTCCTGCCTCAGACACTGTTCTGTATTTCATTACTAAAGACAGATTCCAGATGCATCCTAAACTTTGAACCACAAACCCAGAAAACCTGAACCATTGGACACAAAGAGACCTGTCTCTAAACTGTCCCGTCTCACGTGTGCTGCTCTGTCCCTCGACGTAAATTAACGTCTCCAAAGAGACGGACAACAGGCTTTTGAACTTCGTCTGGAGAACTAAACTCGCTATGTCCAAAACCTCCTCATGATGAAGTCTGATGATAAATAATGCTTTCTAAATCAATTGGCTCAAACAGTTTATGATGGCTTATGAGGACTCCTTTAGACCTGAACCGTGGATCAGGGAGGACTTGTTTGACTCTTCAGACCTGACCCGTTTGAAGTCTGGTTCCTTTATTCAGCTCAGCATCAGGATGATGTTGGATACATTCATCAGGCTGTAGTGCTTTTATTCTGAAAACCCTGTTTCTGCTCTCTTGTTTTTGGTTTCCATGGTGACCTCTAAACATGGTGGGCCAGTACCCTCCCACTGACGGCCTGTCCCTGTGCTGATGGAGGTGGGCGTCCTGGAGTTCAGGGTTCCTCTGGAGAACAACAAGTTGGTGTTTGTGTGGGACATTCAGCCGGTCCGGACTGAAGCTCAGATCTACGTGAGTCCACCAGGACCCAGTCAGAACCAGGACCTGATCAGAACCAGGCCCCAGGTCTGGACCCTGGTGGGGGTTCACAGTGAGCAGAAAAGTCTACAGAGGCCGTTAAGATTCTAAGGTCTTTTATTCTGAAAACAAAGAAAGGACGGGGTTTGTGTGGTGACCTTTGTGACCTCTACAGGTCTGATCACCTGCTTTAGGTCCAGGTCCAGGTCCACACCGGAACCTGGAAGTAAAAAAGGTTCAAAAGTCAAATGTCTTTTAAAAACAAGTCCCAGGACCCGATCAGAACCAGAATGACAGTTCAGTTCTTTACGACCTGTAAAGTGCTTTGGAACTGACTGTGCCTAATAATTTGACCAGTGCGTAGTAGGTTTTGATTCAACCTGTTCTGATCAGGAGGATAGTTCTCTAACATGAGGCTGAAGTTCTGACCGTGTTCCTGGGTTGTTTATTTGACCAGGACTCGTCTGTCTGAGATCCAGAACTTCCTGGACTCCAACCTGTAGAGCTGTATTCATGTGTAGCGTTAGCTAACGGCTAACGTAGTCCTGCTGTGGTTCCAGGAGGAGCTGTTTGCCGTCTTCTCGTCTTTCGGCCCTCTCTACCTGTTGAAGGTCTATCCTAACGCTCCGGTCCACCTACCTGGTTTCTACGCCCTGGTCCGGTTCTACTCTGCTGCTCAGGCCTCTGAGGCTCAGCGAGAGACTGATGGACGCCTGCTTTTCCAGAGCTCCGCCCTCAAGGTCGCCAGTCAGCTGCCACCTGTTCGCACCAGGAGCAGCCTCTCCTGAGACTCACCTGTCTGTCTGTGTTCAGGTGAAGCTGAGCTCAAAACAAACTCCTCACTTCCTGTCTGGCAAAAACACACCTCTAAGCCACACCCGCTGCATGGAGCTGGCCAATCACTGCCTGGGATACAATGGCTGGACCTCTGACATCATCACAGTAAGAGACAAACACCTCACCACTTCCTTTTTGTTTATTCTGACACTTCTAGTCCGGGTTTACACGGAGAGGCGACTCTTCGTTCGTCTGTTGAGACGAGTTCCAGCTGTGTGTGTCGTGCACCGCGGCGTGCACCGCGGCGTATACAGGAGGTAACAAAAGGCCATCAACACCTCACCAGGAGCAGAAAACCTGGAACCGTAACATTTACAGTGGTGTGAAAAACTATCTGCCCCCTTCCTGATTTCTTCTTCTTTTGCATGTTTGTCACACAAAATGTTTCTGATCATCAAACACATTTAACTATTAGTCAAAGATAACACAAGTAAACACAGAATGCAGTTTTTAAATGATGGTTTTTATTATTTAGGGAGAAAAAAGATCCAAACCTACATGGCCCTGTGTGAAAAAAACATTTTGTGTGACAAACATGCAAAAGAAGAAGAAATCAGGAAGGGGGACAATAGTTTTTCACACCACTGTAAATGATTTTAGTACCGACTTGGTACTGAAGTACCGGGTCTTCTGACACTAGATGGGACCAATCAGCTGCTTAAAGACTCTAAACCCAAACTCAGGTCTGAAGACTCCTCAGTGATCCTTGTTCTGATCTGTTTTTTTGTCAACAGCTGAAGGAGCTCAGCCCTGAAGAAGGTGAAGATGAGGAGAGTGAGGTGGGCGGAGTCAGAAACAGGAAATTGAGGTTTGGATGTTTGATTCAGCTGAACTTTCCTCATCATGGCTCATCGACCAGAGGAGCTGCAGTGCTGCAGGAGAGCTTCACCTGCTCAGGTGAGGCTGGTGGTTTTGTTGGTTCTACTGGTTTCTGACCACCCTGATCTGGAGCCTCATTTCTAAAACTTCTCACTAGAAGTACACGCCCACATTCTGCAGATACAGAAGCTGCTGTTTTCTGGTGTTTGATGGTTAATCAGGACAACCGACCGGTCTAGAAAACTTCACAGAGACTGAGTCCAGGTTCTCGTTGAGGTGGAGGAACAGAAACATGTTTTACCAGGTCCCTCGGTCCTGATGTAGCGAGTCAGTCCTGATGTAGCGAGTCAGTCCTGGTTTAACGAGTCAGTCCTGATGTAGCGAGTCAGTCCTGGTTTAACGAGTCAGTCCTGGTGTAGCGAGTCAGTCCTGGTTTAACGAGTCAGTCCTGATGTAGCGAGTTTAGCGAGTCAGTCCTGATGTAGCGAGTCAGTCCTGGTTTAGCGAGTCAGTCCTGATGTAGCGAGTTTAGCGAGTCAGTCCTGATGTAGCGAGTCAGCTAAACCCTGACCTGACTGTGATTTGTGTCCAGGTCCAGGTGCTGTTCTCCAGAGACGCTGTCAGCTCCAGAGGTTGGTCAGAGAGAAGGCTCTGGTCCAGGCCTTCTCCAGGGTGCTGCTCGTCCTGCTGGGTACAAGAACCACAACTACACCTGACCTAAACTAGAACTACACTAAAGGGTTACTAGAACCACATCACAACTCCTAATACTTCAGCTAAGCTAACCTGGAGTGACCTGAATCAGGAGGTCCGGGTTCAATCCCAGACCTGAGTCTTGTACCGATGGTCGCCCCACCCCCCACCTGCCTCCTGCTGTCAAACTGATGGCTGCTTGTCAGGGACAGGTCACATGTAGAGAACTAATTACACTACGTTGTATAGTAGTATAGAAGTAGTACTGTGGTGTATATTTATACTGTAGTATATATGTAATGCTGTGGCTAAGTAAGTAAAGTTCATTTCTAGAGCTCGTTTCACAGAAACAATCACAAAAAGCATCAGACTTAAAACCAAAAGCATAAAGAGAATTAAAAACAAAGATCATAAATATACCTGAACTACACCAGTACTACACCTGAACCCAGTACTTCAGTACCCTGCAGTTCTTCAGGTGTGTGAACTGACCCCAGTTCTGTCTCTGCAGGTAATGGTAAGGTGATGGTGGAGCTGAAACAGACTCCAGATCAGTCTGTAGCTGCTGAGTGTGAAGGTGTTCTGCAGGTAACCTCACCTGTGTGTGTGTGTGTGTGTGTGTGTGTGTGTGTGTGTGTGTGTGTGTGTGTGTGTGTGTGTGTGTGTGTGTGTGTGTGTGTGTGTGTGTGTGTGTGTGTGTGTGTGTGTGTGTGTGTGTGTGTGTGTGTGTGTGTGTGTGTTTTACACTCTGACATTGTGTTTTAGGTGAACCAGTTTTCCTCCTCCGACATTCCAGCCACTGAAGTGGAGGCTGATGATGAAGACTGGAACCTGACAGTGTCGTAGCCCCTGAGGATTGTGGGAACAGCTGGGTGGTCTGAGAATCATTGGTCTTCCTGAGGACCGTGAGCTGTCTCACGTCCCACAGGATCAGAGACCCTGAACACATCACAGAGCAGCCGAGTGATTCAACAGGACTTTATTCATCACCAGTTATACACGACCACTAGTAACAATACACACACCAACATCAACAATACCTGGAAGGACCAGGTTTATGTTACAGCCCTTCAAAATAAATGACTTCCTGTTTCAGGTGTATGGAGATGTTCACACATGAACATGTTTCACAATAAAAGTTTTATCCTGTGTGACTTCTTTGACCTTTGAACCAGTAGCGTAGCCAGAAATAGATTTTCGGCCGGGCCTAATAAAAAATGGGTGGGCCCAAAAATGTAATTGAAAATAAGTGTATTTGTAAATGTCACTTTTGTTTAAGCAGATATGTGTCTATACAGTGATTCCTCGTTTATTCTGGGAGTAACGTTCTAAAATAACCCGCAATTGCGGTGAAATCCGCCAAGTATCAGTTTTATATTTTTACAATTATTCCAGAAGTTTTAAGGCTGTAAACCCCCTCACTACACTTTATACACTTCTCTCAGACAGCATGAACATTATCACTGATCTCGTTTAAACACAACCTGATCATCAGAACGGCTGAATAAATCACTTCATTGATGTTTCTGATCGCGTCTGACGGACACCTCGTTGCGGTAAAAAAAAAAAAACATTAACACACAGCTGATGCTGAGAAGTGATCTGAGAGCTGCTCTGTGTTTATCACTAGAGGTCTCAATTTCAGCCCGAGCCGTCGGGTCAAACACGTTAATTATTTCAGGTCGGACACAGAGAGAGAGAGAGAGAGAGAGAGAGGAAAAAGAGAGGAGCGGAGAGCGCACCGTTTGGAGACATCACGCTGCTCCATGGTTCTGATTCTGCAGTCTGTCAGTTAAAAACATCTTTTCTACTTGTAGAAGTGTAGATTTTCATTCCCACCTTGCTGCAGAAAAGAAGCTCATAAAGGGAAGGGAGCATAAGGGCGCTACTCATCCAGAGTCTTGGTCAGCGCGCAAAAGGGAGTGAGGACGCGCTGCGCTCCGCTATGGAGGAGATCGTCAGGATGCATGAACACTGCGCTGTAAAAAAAAAGTTTAAAGCATGCAAATTTGCACAAAACATTTCGCGAAAGTACAAGGCTGCAAAATCGTCTCGTCTTCTTCCGCTTATCCGGGTCGCGGGAGGCTGCAAAATGTGAACCGCAAAAGAGAGGAACCTGTCAGAAACCGACAGAAAGATCTTTGAACAAAACATCCAAATTCCAAAGCACATTAACCCTGTAACACAGGACAGGTCCTCCACTTTTTGTTTTTTGAAACATTTTGAAATGAAGATTTATTTTGCCGCTTTGGTTGACACTACAAGTCACAGCAGCATAGGCACAGTAGCGCTGTTACCGTAGCTCGTCTGGAGAGTTCCGAAATTATTCAAAATATCCAATGAGAGCAAGACTTACAAATGATGTCATAGTTATGAAATCACCACAACACATTCATGCTGTTGATGTCAAATTTACTCTGCTCTACTTCATTTCATGATGACTTAAATGAGATCCCTCAAAAATGAAACAAATATATATAATTTTGTTGAGGAAGCCATTTGATTGGGTGGGCCCAGGTACACAGTGGGTGGGCCCAGGCCCACCTGTAGCCACGCCCCTGCTTTGAACTCTGTGTTGATCTGCTTTGGTTCAGGTTGTTCCAGTTGGGTCTGGGTTGTTCCAGGTGGGTCTGGGTTGGTATGATTGGGTCTGGGTTGTTCCAGTTGGGTCTGGGTTGGTATGATTGGGTCTGGTTTGGTATGATTGGGTCTGGGTTGGTATGATTGGGTCTGGTTTGGTATGATTGGGTCTGGGTTGGTATGATTGGGTCTGGGTTGTTCCAGTTGGGTCTGGGTTGGTATGATTGGGTCTGGGTTGGTATGATTGGGTCTGGGTTGGTATGATTGGGTCTGGGTTGGTATGATTGGGTCTGGGTTGGTATGATTGGGTCTGGGTTGGTATGATTGGGTCTGGGTTGGTATGATTGGGTCTGGGTTGTTCCAGTTGGGTCTGGGTTGGTATGATTGGGTCTGGGTTGTTCCAGTTGGGTCTGGGTTGGTATGATTGGGTCTGGGTTGGTATGATTGGGTCTGGGTTGGTATGATTGGGTCTGGGTTGTTCCGGTTGGGTCTGGGTTGGTATGATTGGGTCTGGGTTGTTCCGGTTGGGTCTGGGTTGGTATGATTGGGTCTGGGTTGGTATGATTGGGTCTGGTTTGGTATGATTGGGTCTGGGTTGGTATGATTGGGTCTGGGTTGTTCCAGTTGGGTCTGGGTTGGTATGATTGGGTCTGGGTTGTTCCAGTTGGGTCTGGGTTGGTATGATTGGGTCTGGTTTGGTATGATTGGGTCTGGGTTGGTCTGATTGGGTCTGGGTTGGTATGATTGGGTCTGGGTTGTTCCAGTTGGGTCTGGGTTGGTATGATTGGGTCTGGGTTGTTCCAGTTGGGTCTGGGTTGGTATGATTGGGTCTGGGTTGGTATGATTGGGTCTGGGTTGGTATGATTGGGTCTGGGTTGGTATGATTGGGTCTGGGTTGTTCCAGTTGGGTCTGGGTTGGTATGATTGGGTCTGGGTTGGTATGATTGGGTCTGGGTTGGTATGATTGGGTCTGGGTTGTTCCAGTTGGGTCTGGGTTGGTATGATTGGGTCTGGTTTGGTATGATTGGGTCTGGGTTGGTATGATTGGGTCTGGGTTGGTATGATTGGGTCTGGGTTGGTATGATTGGGTCTGGGTTGGTATGATTGGGTCTGGGATGTTCCAGTTGGGTCTGGGTTGGTATGATTGGGTCTGGGATGTTCCAGTTGGGTCTGGGTTGGTATGATTGGGTCTGGTTTGGTATGGTTGGGTCTGGGATGTTCCAGTTGGGTCTAACCCTATGCTACACTGTGACTGCTGGCAGAGCCTGATTACTGTTCTTTCCACTAAGTAGTTTGCTGTTCGCCTCAATGGTAACTTTATTGTTACCATATCATTTGTAAGTCACTCTGGATAAAGCTTTTGACAAACACAAACTTCAAGGCAGTACGTTGTCAGTAACTGGCCTCACAGCGACCTGCCAGGCTTCAGGGCTGGTCTCTATCAGAAGGCTGGTTCTTCAGCAGGGCCCTCTGGGTTTTGGCCTCGAACTCCCTGATGCTGGCTTTCTTGAAGAAGCCACACTGGACAGCAGGGGCGACAACGCTTTACTAACTAGTAAGAGCAATGTCACGGTGATTACACGAACCTAGTACCAGGTCTGGACTCAGTCAGGTCAGCTTACCTTCCAGAGCAGCAGGCAGATCAGAGCCAGTAGCAGCATTCCAGCTAGGACTGAAACCACCATGATCCACGGGGGCGTGGCAGAGTCCATCTGAAGCTCAGGGTCTGGGTAAACGTAAACCTCGATCTGCAGACAGGAAGCAGAAACTCAGGAAAGCACCAGAATCCGTGTACTCTTTCTGAGACGGAAACAGAACAACGGGAAGTTACCCTTATTTGGTTTTTGTCTTCAAAATAAAATCAGGAATTCGGATCCGATTTCGTTATTCCTTTTTGCTACACGGACTCAGGTCGACCAGAAACTAGTGCTACTCTGGAGGTGCCACTCAGGGTGGGGGGGCACATAAGAACTGAATGACCAGAGGGGGAGGATCCCTGCTGACTACAGCATCTATGGTCTCTAATAAAGAGTAAACATACTTAATCAACATGTAACACTTAACTGTGTCTTTAAGTAAACGACTGAAGCTGGAATGGTGTTTTCATTTAAAGTAAAACATTTTACTAGTAACAGTTCGAGGTATTTAAAGTGAGTTTCTCCAAGTAAGAATTCAAGTGTACTTCTTGTGAATATCTGGAATGTTAATTTTTACTAAGAACAACAGATTTGGTCAGGATTAGTAACTGGTTCCTGATGATCCCAGTGCTCTTGTTGCCCCCCCCCCCCCAGCCTGGCTCCTCCAGGGTCACGCTCTGGTTTCTGGTCGACCTGAGTCCGTGTACTCTTCTTTAGCCAAAGGGAATGACGAAGAAACCAAATCAGATCAGTTTGGCCGTATTTCTAAATAAGTCCAGCTTCTGGTTCCGTTTCTGTCTCAGGAATGAAATAAAGGACACGGGTCCACCAGACTCACCAGTGAAGGGGGGGTCTTCATTTGGGCTGTGGTCCTGTTTGTCTTCAGTGTCAGAACGGCCTGGACCTGAACCAAGACGCCCCTGGCATCTCTAAAGTGCTGAAACGAGACGTGGAGGTTAGACTGAAACAGGACGCTGATGGTGATCTGTAGTGAGAGGACGGAGCAGGTGGAGCGAGACAGAGGACGTGTGTGTGAATGAGAGGGACAGTAAGGTTACAGGGGTCAGAGGTCAAGGAGGTGGAGGACCAGGGCCCCTGCAGGGACAAGCCTGGATTTAAAACATTTGAAGTGTTTTTATTTGATCATAATGAAACTGACCCAGCTGGCTGAGAGACGTCATTTGACTTTAACAATGATGACGTGTTTTCTCTGAGACCCACCACCCCTCTACAATGTGAGTAATGGTTCAGTCCACCTGGAATGGTCCTTAACTAACTACGTATGTGAAACACCGTTTTATGAAAGTAAAGTTTTTCTATAACCTGGTTTATTTTCTATTATCAGATCCTTTAAGTTTAACTCAACCGAGTCCATCGTTCTTAACAAGAAGAGAGAAAAGAAAACTGCATCAGAGAGCTGATGAGGACATGTCCTCTGAGACATGTGGACATGATGGGGGCGTGTCCTCAGACATGATGGGACGTGTCCTCTGAGACATTATGAGGATGTGTCCTCTGAGACATGTGGACATGATGGGGGCGTGTCCTCTGAGACATGTGGACATGATGGGGGCGTGTCCTCTGAGACATGTGGACATGATGGGGGCGTGTCCCATGAGACATGTGGACATGATGGGGCGTGTCCTCTGAGACATGTGGACATGATGGGGATGTGTCCTCTGAGACATGATGGGACGTGTCCTCTGAGACATGATGGGACCTGTCCTCTGAGACATGTCCATGTGATTAAGCTGTCCATTGTGTGGAAGTTCAGTGAGTAGCGCCGTCTTCGTGTGAACAGGAAGTGACAACATGCAGGTTGGAGGCTGTAGCGTACCTCCATCATGGTGGAGTTCCAGAGCCGACTGCGGACCGTCACTTTAGAGTTCCTCACAGGGATTGGACAGGAGACCCTCACACAGTTGGCCCCTCTGGAGCAGCTCTGGAACACAGGACTAGAATCAGAACCAGGACTAGGACTAGAATCAGGACTAGAACTAGAACCAGGACTAGGACAAGAATCAGAACCAGAACTAGAATCAGGACTAGGACAAGAATCAGAACCAGGACTAGGACTAGAATCAGAACTAGGACTAGAATCAGAACCAGGACTAGAATCAGAACTAGGACTAGAGTCAGAACTAGGACTAGAATCAGGACTAGGACTAGAATCAGAACCAGGACTAGAATCAGAACTAGGACTAGAATCAGAACCAGGACTAGGACTAGAGTCAGAACTAGGACTAGAATCAGGACTAGGACTAGAATCAGGACTAGGACAAGAATCAGAACCAGGACTAGAATCAGAACTAGGACTAGAATCAGAACCAGGACTAGGACTAGAATCAGAACTAGGACTAGAATCAGGACTAGGACTAGAATCAGGACTAGGACAAGAATCAGAACCAGGACTAGAGTCAGAACTAGGACTAGAATCAGGACTAGGACAAGAATCAGAACCAGGACTAGAATCAGAACTAGGACTAGAACCAGAACCAGGACTAGAATCAGAACCAGGACTAGGACTAGAATCAGAACCAGGACTAGAATCAGAACCAGGACTAGAATCAGAACCAGGACTAGGACTAGAATCAGAACCAGGACTAGAATCAGAACCAGGACTAGAATCAGAACCAGGACTAGAATCAGAACCAGGACTAGGACTAGAATCAGAACTAGAATCAGGACTAGGGCTAGAATCAGGACTAGGACTAGAAGTGGGCGGGGCTTCCTGGCCCATCCTGAGTGTTCAGACGGGTTCTAAAAACCCAGGGTTTGACTCTTAAAAACGGGCTGAGTTCCAATTCTTCCCTCCTTCCACGGTGTTGATCTAGTCCCCATTCTGTTTGAAGGGGTAGGGAACAGCCCTGTTCTCAACGGGCCCAAAAGTTCAACCCGAACCTGGAATGGCCCTGAAGGACTTGAAGCCCGAGCCTGTAACACTGGACCTGAAGTTTAAATGAGAGTGAGCAGCCTGTGCGGCTCAGTGGGGACCACAGCGTTTAACGAGCCGTCGCCTGAACGCTGCTCAGCTTCGTTTTAGTCAGAACGGACAGTCTCTGTCTCTGCTGTCCAAACCCAAACAAAGGATTATTCGTCCCAACCCGTCGGCTCGGCTCGGCCTCGGCTTGAAATTGAGAATTCTTTTCTCCTGTTTTGTTTGTTTGTGCTTTATTTACAGGTCTAGAAGTGGACTCTTCACGTCTCTTCTTCTCTTCTTTTTCTGTTTACTTTCTCCCCCATCCCTCTTTCTGTACCCTTCCCTTCACTTTCAGGCTCCGTGTCCAATCAACCATAAAAACATTCTAATAAAGATTTTGGGGGTTATATTTAAACAGAAATCAGGAGGAGTTTTATAGCAGTGGCTGTAACCTCTCACCTTGTTTTTGGCACTCAGACATTATTCTGTTTGCTCCACAGCCGGACAGGACACGGGGTTAAAAAAAAAAAAAAAAAGAAATGAGAATTTTATTTCCAACAGCACCTGAATGCAGCACGTTGCTAGTTTTTAAGTTGGGGTGACTCATAAATAAATGGGGTCGGGGTCACCTGTAGCTGTTTGAGATGGAGAATGTCTCCATAGCAACCTGATGGTTTTACAGCGGTGATGAAACTCAGAGTCTAGAACAGTAACCAGTCAGAACATCAGCCGGTGGCGTTCGCATGCTGTCAGGGAGCAATGTATGATGGTCTGTTTCCACCAGTGTAGTGAACAACTCAGTATAGAGTGAACTTTTTCACTTCACTTTTCAGCAGACGGAGGCGGAGACACGTCAGCCATCTTTATTTATGTCCATGTGTCCAACAGGAAGTCCCTTTTGAAGCGTGACTCGATTAGTCGTCTACGTCGTTCATTTTAAACCTCCAGAGAACAAATGGAGCTCAGATCAGGTCCAGGTTCAGATTCAACCTGCTTATAAAGGAAGCAGCTGATTGGTGGAAGACACATGAGACCACCCATGTGACTTCTCAGTAACAGACAGACCCATCCTCTCTAGTCTAAACTGTCCTGCTGTTGGACTCTACCAGTCTGTAGAACTTCTGTCCCCCTGTCCTGAAGACAGGAAGCTCCTCTACCAGACTCCTCCTCCTCCTCTCCTCATGCGACATCTGAAGAAACAGGAAGTTGGGTTACTCCACTCTGAACAACTTTACTTTAAGGAGTGTGTGAAGCTGGTGTTGCCATGGTTACCGTGAGGTTCAGGGGATTGATCTCAGCTTCAGAACAGCGAAGACTCGAGGTTCCGTCCACCTGAATCTCTGTGAGGTACATCAGCCACTTCCCATTGGCCATCTCCTTTGGCCAATCAAACTCCACCTCCAGGTTGTCATGGCGACCCAATGACCTGTCAGCATGCACCTGTAAAAGCCCACCTGGTTACCCTTGTCCTGTTTGCGCTGCGCAGCAGCTCAAGCGGTTCAGACCAACCTGGAGGCTGAAGACCAGCAGACTGCCGATGTCCTCCATCTTCTCCATGGCCCGCTCGCCAATCACATGACCGCTGAAGTAGATCGGGTCAGGTGGGTTGATTCTGTCAGATTCATCCAATCAGAGCACAGCATGTGTCATCTTTAAATAGAATAGTGGGGAAATTCAGGAGCACCAGCAGCAGGTTACAGGCAGGTCGAGGAAAACAGAAAGATCAATGTACAACAGAAAACTAGGAGCACAAAAATATGTCATAGTACTAGCATAGATACTAGTAAAACTATGTACAATCATCAAAAGTCATTACCAGATATCTATATCTATGATATAGATATCTATGATACAGGCCAATCAAAAACGACGTCTCAACTGTCAACTTGATCTAAGCTGGTATTTTGAAGTAAAAGCCCAGAAACATGCCAGCGTCATGTGACTTTAGACAGAATCCACAGTCTGGAATTCTGGTCTTCATTGGTCCTCCACAGTACTAGAGTATGATGCATTCACAAGACCATAAAAAGTCTTCTTACAGAATAAGAGAGGCCTGCAGGGAGACCTCCACCAACATGGAGACTGGAACTGGATTCAGGTCTGACTGCTCACTGAGCCTGGAGACACAAAGACAGGCTGGATCAGGATCCGTCCACCAGTCAGACGCCGACATGTGGGTGAGTGTCCTACGTGGACAGCTGCAGTAGAGCCTTGATCTCCTTGGTGGTCAAAATCCTCTCGGACGGCTGAAATCTGATCAAAATCCGATCCTTCAACACAGGAGGAAAACAACGAGCCTCAGCAGAGGTTCTGGTTCTGGTGCTGGTAGAAACGAGGACAGGACTTTACCTTCTGGTTGGTCCTGAAGGGATTCCCCAGATGACACACAATGAAGACGTCCTCAACAGAACACTCAGCTGGTGTTGAGTCGTCATCCTGAAACACAAGACTCAGTTAGACCTGGATCTCAGAGCTCTGGGTCCAGGTCCAGGATTTTCTGAGTCAGGTCTGTGGTGTTAGACTGTCTAAACCTAAACGGTCAGTGTGGGGACCAGGATCAGTTTTGCTGTGTTCATACTAACCTGTAGCAGCTCAGAAAGGTCCTCTCACTGTGTCTCCGTTGGTAAAGCTTGGGTCCACAGGAGACGGGAGCGCCGTGTCTTTGGCGAGTCTTTTGGTCTCCCCAGAAGGGACGCGCCGTTGAACGCTGCTTGAAAAACCCCGTGATAGTCACGATATCTATCTCACGGGAACTGAGGACAGGAAGTATGAGGAGTGTCTTCTGGTCAAACTACCGACTTGTTTTGTGGGATTATCTTTAAACTCTTCATCAACAACGAGTCAGTGAGCTGTTTACTGGAGCAGTCTGTTTCTAAAAGCTCAGTGACAGAAATGACATAATGAAACGCTCCTCGTCCATGGACTGGAGGTTATTATTTTTTTTCCGTACCAGTAGCGGTTCAGCGTATTGTTCAGCGTAAAGTCCTCCATAACGTCGTGACACACCGCGCCTCGGCTCAGAAATAGAACTGTCACGTATCTTTAGCTCCATGGAGCGGACCTAGGGGGACTACTTTATCTAATTACAATGGTTCCTATACACAGTCACGGCTCAGACATTACGCGGCGCAGCGCTGAGGTTTTCTGTGGGACCCAGGCTTGAGAAGAACATCCAGGGTGCCGTCTCGTCTGCAGGCCTACGTCACCCTGGAGAAGAGCTCATTGGGTCTCCTCTCTGGAGTCCTGGGAGTTCTGAGTGCTCATCCTGACACGGAGACCTTCACTCGTGCTACTGTCCCTTAATGTTCTAATGAAACTCTCCCTCAGCTCGTCACGGAGCGTTGAATGAATGGAATCTGTTGTCTGGTGACATCTTCTGTGGCATTGGAGCGAATAAGTTATTTCACCAAAAACAAGCTTAATAACAGAATTCATGTTGTCACTATCTTGCTAAGCAGGGTTTTCCTTTGATTCTTTATCCGTCTCCTAAACATTCTGTATATTTGGGTTCGTTAACAGCCGGGTTCTAAGGGCTGATGTTCACAGACACACCTATGTCACAACTGCATCACCAAACTAGCTCTTTGTTCTGTGTGGTCACAATGTTATTGTATCAGTTGGTGTCCAAATGATGACAATAAAATAAAACTGTTTAAAAAAACTATGTTTTCTTTAAAAGGTATGGTAAAGTCAAACCCCTTGTTTTCAGGTTTTCATGGACTAGGGTCAGGTAGGCCCCCCTGATCCTGTCAGGTAGGCCCCCCTGATCCTGTCAGGTAGATCCCTCTGATCCTGTCAGGTAGGTCCCCCTGATCCTGTCAGGTAGGTCCCTCTGATCCTGTCAGGTAGGTCCCTCTGATCCTGTCAGGTAGGTCCCCCTGATCCTGTCAGGTAGGTCCCTCTGATCCTGTCAGGTAGATCCCTCTGATCCTGTCAGGTAGGTCCCTCTGATCCTGTCAGGTAGGTCCCCCTGATCCTGTCAGGTAGGTCCCTCTGATCCTGTCAGGTAGGTCCCCCTGATCCTGTCAGGTAGGTCCCCCTGATCCTGTCAGGTAGGTCCCTCTGATCCTGTCAGGTAGGTCCCTCTGATCCTGTCAGGTAGGCCCCCCTGATCCTGTCAGGTAGGCCCCCCTGATCCTGTCAGGTAGGCCCCCCTGATCCTGTCAGGTAGGCCCCCCTGATCCTGTCAGGTCGGCTGAAAACAAAAACTCTCTGTTCCCTGGTTATTTTTAAATATTTATTTTATGAAAATCCTTGATTTAATGCTCGGCTTTATGCAAATCACAACGCGGATTAGCATGTTGCATCTAGCCCATGTTGACTAGCCCCGCCCCACAGACAGGCAGGATAATACACAGGAGTTAGGAGTCCGGTGTGGGACTGCGGGGCGCTGATGGCTGTGTGCTCTAGTATTAGCCTTCTGAAACCTTCACTGACAAACGCTGTTTGTTGTGTTAATTGTTCAGTAATGAAGCTGATTTTATAGAAAGGGAGTTGTTACTTCATCATTTATTAATGAAGGACGTTCCCTGAACCTCTGTCCCAGTCCTAACTAGATTCAGACTCACTTGGTTTGATCTCTAGTGTCTGATTCTACATGTATGGCACTACATGTGCCACAGCCAATCAGGTCGCTGCGATGGAGCGCCTGAACCCTGACGAGGTTCTGCAGCATGAAGACACCTCTGTGTCCTCTCTGACTCTCTACAGCTGAGCCTCCAGCAAACCAGAACCACATCCAGCCATTAGTCCAGGACCACTAAGCTGGACTGGCCCTACCAGAAATCCAACTGGGTTTTCTGGTGTAATGAGACTTGAAGTACTGAGTTTTTCTAAACCCTTCAAGTCCTTTTGGGGTTTTCTCCTCACAGTTCTGGATCTCTACTCTGCATCATCAGATCTACATCCTGATACCTGGAAAACAAACAAGTCCGCCCCCCTTGCCTTTAATGAGACTCCAGAGTAGGCGAGCGCCAGCGGGATGCTGATGTGTAGATCAGTATCGTGAGCGTCCTCTGCTGGTCGGCCGGCTGAAGGCTCGTTGCTGACGTTGACCTCCAGGAGGATCCACCTGATGCTGCTGTTGTAGACCAGAACCGAGCTGCCGTTCAGCCTAGAAACACAAACTGGAACTCAACAGTTTCTACTTCAGGAGGAGGGCACCGAGGGGGGTGTGACCACACGAGACCCACATCCTGGTAGGATCACTGTACACCTTTAATAATCGATAACTACCTGATGAACAGTCGGTGGGACGGGGACTCACTTGCTGAAGGGGTTCTGGTTCTGATCCATGAACTGGGCCGACATCTGGAGGTTACTATGGCAACGGTTGTCAGAACCACAGGATGTCTGGATCTGGATCTGAGGGATGAGAAAATACTGATCAGATGGGTCTGGACCTGCACTCTGGTGGGTTCTAACGGGTTCTGGTTGATTCTGATCTGGGTTCTTGAGGGTTCTGATGGGTTCTAAACGGTTCTGACCTGGGCTCTCACCTGAGATGGGGAGCTGCTGACATCATCTGGGGCTAAAGTCAGACGGTGGAAGGAATAATGTGAGGAGGAACCAGAGCTGAGAGACCTGGTGATGGACTGTCCAGTCTCTGGGGCAGAAGTCCACCACATGTCCCACTTCACATGAGTGGGTGTTGACTCAGGTCCAAGCAGAGGTTGTGACACTGCACTGAAAAGACTAAGGGTTAGGGTTAAGCCAGGTCCCTCAGACCTCCACCAGGTCCCTCTGTCCACCACCAGGTCCCTCTGACCTCCACCAGGTCCCTCTGACCTCCACCAGGTCCCTCTGACCTCCACCAGGTCCCTCTGACCTCCACCAGGTCCCTCTGACCTCCACCAGGTCCCTCTGACCTCCACCAGGTCCCTCTGACCTCCACCAGGTCCCTCTGACCTCCACCAGGTCCCTGTGACCCCCACCAGGTCCCGCTGACCTCCACCAGGTCCCTCTGACCTCCACCAGGTCCCTCTGTCCACCACCAGGTCCCTCTGACCACCACCAGGTCCCTCTGTCCACCACCAGCTCCCTCTGACCACCACCAGGTCCCTCAGACCTCCACCAGGTCCCTCAGACCTCCACCAGGTCCCTCAGACCTCCACCAGGTCCCTCAGACCTCCACCAGGTCCCTCTGTCCACCACCAGGTCCCTCTGTCCTCCACCAGCTCCCTCTGTCCTCCACCAGCTCCCTCTGTCCTCCACCAGGTCCCTCTGACCTCCACCAGGTCCCTCTGTCCACCACCAGGTCCCTCTGTCCACCACCAGGTCCCTCTGACCACCACCAGGTCCCCCAGACCACCACCAGGTCCCCCAGACCACCACCAGGTCCCCCAGACCACCACCAGGTCCCTCAGACCACCACCAGGTCCCTCAGACCACCACCAGGTCCCCCAGACCACCACCAGGTCCCCCAGACCACCACCAGGTCCCCCAGACCACCAACCTCTGGCTTGGAGACACCCTGTAGGGGGCGCTCTGGCAGGAGGATCAGGGCAGCATCTGCAGTGATGGATAACCAGTCTGTAGAGGTGAAGAAGGACCTGATCCAGGAAGAGAAGCTCTAGATAACCATAGATCTACGTTCCAGTCCTCACCTGGTCCTCAGCTCTGGGTAATGATCCAAAGAACCAGATCACAAGTACAAGTGACTGAAAGGAGTTTTCTGGGTTCTGCTGGTTCTGACCTGGGTTCTGGTGGGTTGGGGTTTGTGACTGAGGACAGGAAGCTGTTTCAGATCTTCGACACCTTCTGGAATCTTCTGGTTCAGAGATGCGTTGAGGGAGAACACCAAAGGCTCCACCTGGTTCTGGACTGGACTCTAGAACAGAATGAAGGTCAGAACCTGAAGGATCACTGAAGCACCATACAGTTTAAACAGCAGGCCTGGAACGGGTCCAGGTCACGTTGTGTCAGTGGTGTCCTGTAAGAAGTGCCTGTTTACGTAAACCAGTTTTGACGTGAATCCTATCGACCAGTTACCAACTCTGGAGTCTGTCTCACTTGTTGTGACGAGTTCTACAGATGGTGATTACATCATCACGACGTATGGTTGAAGGTATAAAAGACTCCACAGAGCTCAGACTCTACATCAGTCTGGGTCCTGGACTGGGTTTGTTCTTGTTCTCCTCTAGAATTATTATTATTGATGACGATTACTCACATCTACCTCTGAAGGGCTTTCTGACAGGCTAACGGGCTAATGGGCTAACAGGCTAATGGACTAACGGGCTAATGGGCTAACAGGTTAATGGGCTAAAGGACTAACAGGCTAATGGGCTAACAGGCTAATGGACTAATGGGCTAATGGGCTAACAGGTTAATGGGCTAAAGGACTAACAGGCTAATGGGCTAACAGGCTAATGGACTAATGGGCTAACAGGTTAATGGGCTAACGGGCTAATGGGCTAACAGGCTAATGGACTAACGGGCTAATGGGCTAACAGGTTAATGGGCTAACGGGCTAATGGGCTAAAGGATTAACAGGCTATAGGGCTAACAGGCTAATGGACTAATGGGCTAATGGGCTAACAGGTTAATGGGCTAACAGGCCTCGCCTCGCCTCGCCTTCCTCCGCTTATCCGGGTCCGGGTCGCGGGGGCAGCATTCCAAGTCGGGCAGCCCAGGCCACCTTCTCCCCGGCCAAGTCCACCAGCTCCTCAGCTGGGACGCCCAGGCGTTCCCAGGCCAAACTGAAGATGTATTTCCTCCAGCTTGTCCTGGGTCGACCTGGGGGCCTCCTGCCGGCAGGACATGCCCAGAACACCTCCCGAGGGAGGCGTCCAGGAGGCATCCTTACCAGATGCCCGAACCACCTCAACTGGCTCCTTTCGATATGGAGGAGCAGCGACTCTACTCCGAGTCTCTCCTGGATGTCCGAGCTTCTTACCCTATCCCTAAGGCTGAGCCCGGCCACCCTGCGGAGGAAACTCATTTCAGCCGCTTGTATCCGCGATCTCGTTCTTTCGGTCACTACCCAAAGCTCATGACCATAGGTGAGGATTGGGACGTAGACCGACCGGTAAATCGAGAGCCTTGCTTTCTGGCTCAGCTCTCTCTTTACCACAACAGACCGGTTCAGCGTCCGCATCACTGCAGACGCTGCCCCAATCAGCCTGTCGATCTCCCGCTCCCTCCTTCCCTCACTCGTGAACAAGACCCCGAGATACTTGAACTCCTCCACTTGAGGCAGGACCTCTCTCCCGACCCGGAGTTGGCAATCCACCTTTTTCCGGTCGAGAACCATGGCCTCAGACTTGGAGGTGCTGATCCTCATCCCAGCCGCTTCACACTCGGCTGCGAACCTTCCCAGCAAGAGCTGAAGGTCAGAGCTCGATGAAGCTAGGAGGACCACATCATCCGCACAAAGCAGAGACGCGATTCTCCTGTCACCAAACCCAACCCCCTCCACACCACGGCTGCGCCTAGAAATCCTGTCCATAAAGGTTCTGAACAGGACCGGAGACAAAGGGCAGCCCTGGCGGAGTCCAACCCTCACTGGGAACAGGTCCGACTTACTGCCGGCTATGAGGACCAGACTCACACACTCACAGGGCTAACAGGCTAACGGGCTAACAGGCTAACGGGCTAACAGGCTAACGGACTAAGAGGCTAACGAGCTAACAGGCTAATGTTGTGATGTAATGGGTGTGTGTGTGTGTGTGTGTGTGTGTGTGTGTGTGTGTGTGTGTGTGTGTGTGTGTGTGTGTG
>SSNR01000615.1:182895-231169 GCA_006937965.1 Callopanchax toddi | reverse complement strand
ATACACACTAGTGAAAACCTCTCATACACACTAGTGAAAACCTCTCATACACACATGTGAAAACCTCTCATACACACATGTGAAAACCTCTCATACACACATGTGAAAACCTCTCATACACACATATGAAAAAACCTCTTACAAACATCTTAAAACTAGATGTTTATTCCATATTTGTGTATAAAAGTGTTTTTTTCATATGTGTGTATGAGAGGTTTTCACTAGTGTGTATAAGAGGTTTTCACTAGTGTGTATAAGAGGTTTTCACTAGTGTGTATGAGAGGTTTAGTTTTCACATGTGTGTATGAGAGGTTTTCACTAGTGTGTATGAGAGGTTTTCACTAGTGTGTATGAGAGGTTTTCACATGTGTGTATAAGAGGTTTTCACTAGTGTGTATGAGAGGTTTTGTTTTCATATGTGTGTATGAGAGGTTTTCACTAGTGTGTATAAGAGGTTTTCACTAGTGTGTATGAGAGGTTTTGTTTTCATATGTGTGTATGAGAGGTTTTCACTAGTGTGTATAAGAGGTTTTCACTAGTGTGTATGAGAGGTTTTGTTTTCATATGTGTGTATGAGAGGTTTTCACTAGTGTGTATAAGAGGTTTTCACTAGTGTGTATGAGAGGTTTTGTTTTCACATGTGTGTATGAGAGGTTTTCACTAGTGTGTATGAGAGGTTTTCACTAGTGTGTATGAGAGGTTTTCACTAGTGTGTATGAGAGGTTTTCACTAGTGTGTGAGAGGTTTAGTTTTCACATGTATGTATGAGAGATTTTCACTGGTGTGTATAAGAGGTTTTCACTAGTGTGTATGAGAGGTTTTCACTAGTGTGTATGAGAGGTTTTCACTAGTGTGTATGAGAGGTTTTCACTAGTGTGTATGAGAGGTTTTCACATGTGTGTATAAGAGGTTTTCACTAGTGTGTATGAGAGGTTTTGTTTTCATATGTGTGTATGAGAGGTTTTCACTAGTGTGTATAAGAGGTTTTCACTAGTGTGTATGAGAGGTTTTGTTTTCACATGTGTGTATGAGAGGTAACTTGGAATAATGTCCCTGGTGGCCCCTCATAGTTTACTGTTATGGAATCAGAGGAAAACATGATCGCAATCACACATTTTCTCAGAGAAGATTCATCACAGTCAGTTCTGAAAACCCAGACGTCTGATCTTGAGGTCATTCTTGTTGTTCTGGTTGAAACAGCAGAGCCACAGTCCAGCTGTTTACACACGACACCTGATGAACTTAGGGTCCATGAAATCTCATTCACTGGTTTCCACTCATCTTTGTGTTTAACCTCCAGTCTCCCAGAACAGCGACTGTCTCCTCCAACCAAGCGGATCCAGTCATCCGGTTCTGGGTCAAAACAAGACAGAAGCTTCTCATCAAATGAACAGAATTGAATTAGTTTCAGCTTCATTCAGTGTCAGACTATAGAGGTCATGACCTAAAAACATCAATCTAAACTCTAGGTACTCAACAGGCGGCCCGTGGGCCTATTCTGGCCCTCGAGCCAATTACTTTGTTTCCAAAGTTGTAAATATTTCATAAAATCTGCTGCTAAATGGCGCCGTGCATCTCCTCCAACAGTTTCAAGAAGAGAATCTACAGCAGTCAGCTACAATGTGCACCCCCCACCCCCTGCAGACCAATCCCGTGCTTCCCCCCAAGCTGTTAAAATCTTGTAGAATCCACCTCATCTCCCACACTGCTCCAGGAAGTGACGTTTCTGCAGGCGAGCTGCACCCCCCACACCCCAATCCCCCTGCAGACAAATCACATGCTTCCTCCCCCTACCAAGCGGTCAGCATTTCATAAAATCCACCGTGGTCCACCTGGAGCAGAGTGGAGCTGACTGGGTCCAGGTTGGGTGTCGCCCCGTTGGGCGAAGTTTCCTTCTGTTTTTTTTTCCCTCCGCTCACCGTTTGCCCCCTCGCCCCCTCCCTCTCCTCGAACACATCAGTGCTCGTAACTCCGGTACATACAGACACATCATTTCTTTATTTATTGATATTGTAATAGGATGTGTGAACCCTGCATGGTACCTGTAAACCCAAGCTGGGGGCGGGGTTTTGGTGCAGAGCCGGTGTGTTCTAGATAGAAAAGAACTACTTGTGCAGAGTTTGGAGTGTGCTTTCAAAAATAAAAGTCCTGTTCTGTTCTGAGAGAACATCCAGTAAAATGCCTCCAGTAAAATGTTACAATATTATAAATGTTCTACACCCTCAAACAAGTCAAATGTTGGGATTCATGGTGCCAGAAACGAACCTTCACTTCCTCCTCCCTCCTAGCTCTCTCCCAGACAGACACACGCAGTGCTTGCTTCCGTTGTCATAGCAACCAGCTGACAGACAGCTCAACAGGCTGCATTCAAGTAAGTTTTACGACATGTAAATATTTCCATCCATCCATTTTTTGTAACCGCTTTGTCCAGAGGGTGGCGAGGAGCTGGTGCCTATCTCCAGCAGCCAAGGGGTGAGAGGCGGGGGACAGCCTGGACAGGTCGCCAGTCCACTGCAGGGCCACACAGAGACGAACAGGACAAACATCCAGTCACACACCCATTCACACCTAGGGACAATTTTACAGTTAATTCACCTAACATTCATGTTTTGGGTCTGTGGGAGGAAGGCAGAGCACCTGGAGAAAACACCCACATGCATGGAGAGAACATGCAAACTCCATGGAGAGAGCCAGGGAAGCGAACCCACGACCTCCTTGCTGCGAGGAAACAGTGCTAAGAACTGGGCCACCATGCAGCCCTGTAAACATTTCCTTAGAACAAAATAAAAGAAAATCAACTGATTTTTCAGTCAATTATAATGTTTTTAGTCAAATTAAAGCCACATTGTGGAGGATTTCATCAAGACAGCAGTTTTTGAATCTAACGTCCAAAGGCTCCTCCTCAAAACATCTCGACACGCGCGTCCGGTCGCGTGTGCACACGGCGCATATACGTTGCGGGCATAAACTGTACACCTCAATGTGTAGGGTTTAATCACTCACAGTTCACAATCTTATTCCAACAATACTACGAGGGTCTGAAGAGCCCTCTCTGTCCCTGCTGCTTCTGATATTAGCTCTGTTAGCAGAGAGCTGCTGCTGGACTCTGAAGCTGAACTTGACTCGGCCCTGGATGAACTTTCTGACCAAAATAAACGCATAATCCTGTCAAGCCTTGCCATTCTGTGAGGTGAAAGGTTTAAAAATAAAAATAAATCCATCTTTAGCTGGAGAATGGGTAGGTTTTTAGTAGAAATGAGCCGTGAGGCTGAGACGACAAACAGAAACACACGGAGCGTCCTGTACGACAGCGCCCCCTACTGGTACAGGTTTGGTCGATGCGCGTGCATGTTGAGAGAATGCAGAAATTTGAATTTCATTGGCTGAAAAATGTCGGCGGCAAGAAATAATGGAAAGGGGTCTCTAGGAGGAAGGAGGGTCTTCATCAGAATGACAGATGTTGTGGAACTCAACCCATAGATCATAGTTTAGACCTGAAATATCATTTAGAACATTTAGAAAACTTTGATACAGAGAAAAATGCTCCAGAGAGCTGCTTTAAGATGCAGAAAAAAGGCAAAATAATGATTTCATAGAAGTACAGCATGGCCCTGCTGCAACCCCACCCCCAGCCCACTGACCCACTTGCTCTAGACCTACTTTGTGTAACTCTCTCTTACCTGAACAGGTGAGTCCAGCAGCTTTACCAGAATCTGTTCTATCAGAACCATCACAGTCCAACAGAGCAGCCTCATGGCCTTCACACTGGAATGCTCTGCTCCATGTTGGAGCCTCTGTTTCTCCATAGAGCGCCCCCTGGAGGACTGAAGCAGGCCCACAGCCCAGCTCCCTACAGACCACCTCTGCATCCTGCTGGTCAAAACCATCTTCACTCACTGAGGACCAGGACTGGTTGAAGTGGACCTCCAGTCTGCCTGAACACAGACCAGTCCCATTCACCAGTCTGACGGAGTCTGGACAGAGAGAGGAAGAGGAGCAGCTGTTTAAAGGGAAGTCCTGTTTTCTTCAGCTGTGAGGCCTGTCAGATATTTCATCATTTCTACCAGTTTGGAAGAGTCAGCTGATGCTGCTCACATGCAGCTCAAACATTTGTCACCTCCTGGACTTTATTAGGATTATTGAGCTCCTCCATTAATATTCCAAAGCAGACAAATCAAATAAAGGTGGGGGCCATGCTTTAATTTAAACTCATGATATTTTTTCATAGTTAACCAGAATAACGAGGCTCTGTAACCTCAACCACGTTGTAGCATCAGAAATTGAAGATTCCAACATTTTAGAGACGTCTTCAGGTCAAATTCAGTTTTTGGTTCAGTTTGGTTTTAAAGTATTTAGTTTTGATTCTCCTACAGAAGCAGAGGAAGAAGGTAATGACTCAACCTGAACAGCTGATCTTTATGAGGTAATTCTTATCTCTCCTTAATGACATCACAGATCCACAGTCCAGCTGTCTGCACACTTCAGCTGCTGACATCAGGTTCCAGTCCAGATCCTGGTCTTTCACCTCCCTCCAGTCTCCCTGTTCCTTCATCTCCAGTTCTCCATCACAGCGACTGGTTCCTCCCTTCAGTCTGACTTCAGACGTCACTGAACAGAAACACAAAGCAACAACAGGAAGATGTGAAACATCCACAAACCACCATCAGCTGACTGAGTTGATGTGATGTTTCTACCTGCTGTGTGTTCAGCCCAGAGTCCTGAGGAGAAATCAGAGGAAACGTGAACAAAGATTCTGAGCTCTGGAGACCAGAAACAAGAAGAATCTGGATCCATCAGGTAGTTGATTCAAGGTGGACGATTTTAGAGGAGGAACTGAACCATTGAGGAGGAACCAACTTTGAGTCTGAAACTAAAACCATCCTCAGTGAATTCTGTCTGTAACCGAGTGTCCAGCAGGGGGCAGTCATGTTTAATGTGACTGAGTTGGTCAGCAGTGACTCAGTGTTTAATCAGCTGATCTGCTGTGAATGAATGAAGCTGCAGAGTATGGGGCCAAAATAGGATCAGTGCAATGTAAATGAAAAAAAACATTTTGAAAATTAAAAAAAAAAAAAATTGCAAACTAAAAAAAAACATTTGAAATTTCAAAAAATAAAATTGTGAATTCGAAAAAAAAATTGCAAACTCAAAAAACAAAACAAAACTCATAAACCAAAAACTGTAATCAAAGAAAAAAATTCCATAAATGAAAATGGGTATTTAAAATAAAAGAAATAAAACTCATAACCTAAGCAGCATTCATGTAATCATTCATTCTTTTTTTATTTGTTAAAACTGTTTTTTGAATTTTCAGATTGTTTAGCAGTTTTTACGTTCCTCCTTTTTTCATTCTCAGTCCAAAAACTTACGTTTACAATTCTTTTTTTTCCGGTTATGAAGCTGAACCTAATTTTACGTGGGGGCGGGCTTAGAGCCCATTGGCTACCTAGAAAATGATTGACATTGGGTGATGGAGGTTTGGTTTGACGTCATTTCCTTTTTGAAGTCCGTTCGTTTTTAGAGCTGTGTGTGCCTCCGATTATGTGGTTAAACAACAAACGCTGGGATGGAGGACGATCGTTCATCTGCGGTAGGTTTAATTTCCGAGTGTTGTTCATGCAGTTAAAAGTTATGTTTTTTAGTTATTCAGTGTGATTGAGTAGCGACTGCTTCTTGCTAGCAAGCTAACCATGTTAGCCGAACAACTTTTATAAAGTTTTTCACCATTTAAAAGATTGGCATCCACATACTAACTAGCTGCTGGCATGTTTTGTGCTTGTGTTTAGAACTTTAGTTCAACTTAGGTTTAATAATAAAATACGCTATTATTATTGGGCAAATATTTAATACATACACATACTAAACTTTGTTTCTATTTAGGAAATGTTAGAATATATTGATATATGTATATATACACACACACAAATACATACATATACATGTAGATATACATATATATTAATCAGAAAGATACCCAGACAGAAAGAGGAAGAGAGGAAATTCACTTTATTTAGATTGATAAAATTTGTTGAGCAATTTGAACATAGGTATTTATTACACAGTGAGTTAACAGTTCTTTTGAATGACTAAAGTCTCACCTCACATTTTCTTTGTTTGCAGCATAAAAAAGCTACGGGAGGACCTGTGGATGGCAGTTACAAGTAACTACTACCATATTTTGCACAGTATGGAAGAGAACTCACTAGACCCCACCAATCTTCACCTTTTTGCATCCCATTATGTGTTCCTACCTTAGCAAGTCAGAACTATGGGTGGAATAATCATCCCCTCTGAACAGAGCAGAACCTGACCCTAAATCAACTCTGGGAGATGGTGCGGGCACAGAATACAATCTGCTCCACAGATCATCCACAGGTAAACATGCTAATCATTATGACACGTTGACTAATTTCTCTTTTACTTCTTTAAAATCAGATTGTAATTTTCACTATATTTGGAACATAGCCTTGTCATCTTAAAACCTTCAATAATACTCAGAAGCGCCCATCTGTATAAAATGTGGATTAGTACATATACGGTACTTATAATTTTAGGTCTGAATTAAATGGAAATTGCCATAAAAGGTGAAAGTTTGTTCAGTTTTCTGATTTCAGTGTCTTTTATCACTGACATTTGCTTAACTTTTTGAACAGCATGATGTTGACCAAAGTCCTGCATTTGAAGAACTTCCAGGAGTTGTGCTCCCACCTGCCACATGTCCTCTCACACACCAGAGTCTGGCAGACCTCAGAGCCATCTTCAGTTCAGTCCAACTGCTGCATCAGAAGATCATGGATGAGGACTGTACATCTCTGTTCTTATCTATGTTTAGCTTCACATCTCCCTCTAAGATGTAAACTGTCATTATTTAGAGGTGTAGTATGAGTTTTTTCCAAACAAGTCCTTTTATTAAAAAAACTAAGGTTTAAACTGTTGACATTGTCCATGTTTCCCTCTTCAGCTGGTATTGTATTTTAACTGTTGACGTACCAAAGTGTAATATTTTAATTTCAGTAAATACACATGAAATTAAATCATTGAATTTATTGAGCTGACATGAACATATCTTCAAACCGCCAAAACATAAACAGTTAAAAGTAAACACTTGCATTTATTATGGAGTTAAGCACAAGATTATATTATAGTAACAGCTTAAAATGCTGTCTAATGGAGCAATGACATAAAAATGTTAATGAAACAGCTGTGGGTGAAAATGCTGCACTACAGATCCTAATTTAGATCATCTGGACTCCTCTGCCACTAACTGCAGTTGTCAGGTTCTTCAGAGAGTTGCGTCTTCTTCATAAGTGCCGAGGTGAGAAGTAGCTTACAGTAACACGCAGTCACAACAGGAACACACAATGAGTGATCTGGCATGTGTTTAAAATAGTCCTGCTCAAAACAGACTGATTTTGGAACGCTTTCTCTTTGACAGTAGGAGGTGCCGATGTAACGGCCCTGTGAACCACTGCATGACCTTCGGGACAGTCAGCTGGTCTTCATCTCTGGCTGCTGGTTATCTTGAAAGGAAAGAATGACCCATCAACATTTTTCATTAATAGTCTGCACTGTGATAAAAGAGAAGGATATATTACACCTAAATCTGTAGCTATAATTTCTTAACTATAATGGACTGTATTGTTGTGTGAGCATTTGTATAATATCAATACATACCCTCATGTTCAATCAGAAAATCCTGGAAGTAATGACAGATTTTAACTTCTTTGGTGATGGAACCACTTTCACTCATCTGAGGGACAAGGTGTCAAACAATGTAGTTTGAGTCAACCTGGAAAACACATGGGAACACAGTTGTAGTGTTACACTGTCACCACTGTGCAGGCAGTTGACATATTTTTAGTTATTAACTTAGCAATAATCTTGAGTGTAAAATAAATATGCTACATGCTTTCTGATTAAGCTACAATCAATATAATATTGAGATATTAGAGAAACCACACATACTACTCTTTTCAAGTTGTAAATTGTTATATATACACATGTATGCAAAATCATAACATCTGGATCAGTTAATCGAGTGGTTGTTATATGATATG
Source organism: Callopanchax toddi (assembly GCA_006937965.1). Lineage (NCBI taxonomy): Eukaryota > Metazoa > Chordata > Actinopteri > Cyprinodontiformes > Nothobranchiidae > Callopanchax > Callopanchax toddi. The sequence continues at coordinate 223,112 of SSNR01000615.1, read as the reverse complement.
TGTAGCGTAATATAACCTGATTTTATTGTTATAATACGAACACACTTCTGCAAGGTTATTAGCTTAGTTTCTGTCGGTTTTAATGCTAATCACTGTTAGCTACCTTCACTAACCTAATTATTATGCAGGATACTTTAGGTTCTTGTGATTCAAAGGGAAGACCTACGTACGTTATATTTGGAAGTTATAACCCAGAAGCAGACTTAGACTACAGTTATTTTATTAAAGAAACAGATTGAACGAACAGACAGATATGAGGTAGATTGTTGCATCTTAAGAGCTTCTTCTGATGTTATTAAGCTGAGAGTTAATGACGAGGGCCCGTGAGATATTAATATCTCTAGGGAGTCTGAGCTAGTTATGAGGGGAACTGAGCTAAGTTGACAGGAGTGTTATTTATCAAGAGCCTCAGTTTACCAGATCGGAGTTGATACCTCGCTGAGACCGCTCCGGGACCACCTCGGCGTGGATTTGAGGCTTCGTCGGGAGGCTGTGAGAACCTGACGAAACCCGGTCTGCTCCCCGGTCACGTGAAGTTACCGCAGGCACGGAGATGTCTGATGAGTCGGTCTGCGGCTCCATGCTCGTCTGGTAGCGGAGGCAACGGGGGTTTTCCCCATGGCAGGTGAATAGAAGCAGACGGATGGTGTCTAGCTTCTTAGCCGGAGAAATGTCCTCGACCGGTGGGGCTGGTTACCCACGAGCTAGGTCGGCATCCAAGCCTACCGTGTAGCGGAGAAAACGGAGGCCGTGTTCTCTCGTTGAAGGTTTAACGAGAACTGTTTAGCTTCCAGACAGGAAGCCGGACAGAGGGAACTTTTGGACGCGTGGCCCAATGGGGAAAGAGTTACCAAGTCACGTGGTTCTCGTCATTAAGGAACCCAGGAAGTTAGATGGATTATTAATATGTTTTAACCTTTTAGCAAAAGTAGAAACATGAAATAATACTGATGCAACATCAACATTCATGAATACTGGAAGAAAATGAATTAATCATATTAAGACATTTCTGGACAGTGGATTAAAGGTAGTGTCTTTTTAGAATGAGACATCAAAGAGTCCTTAAGTTTAATTATTAATTAAAGAAAGTCTTTTGAGTCTTCCGACACGACCGGTCCTGGAAGGAATGTTGATTCAGGTTACAACATAATAAAAGTGTCATTTTAATCCAAGTTATTGGGACAAAAGATGAGTTATTGTTGTGATGAACCAGATGTCAGAATTCAGAGATAGTAACGCCTTTGCCGGCGCTACATATGCATGTGCTGATTTTACTTAATTTTTATCTTAAGTTAACTGAATTTTATGTCTCATTGTTCTGTTTTTTAATCCAATAGTGATTGTGTATAACTGAATTTTGTCTTATTGTTCTAATAGTTTTTAGATTTTAATGTGATTGTGTTGCATGTATTGCTTGGATCCCAGGAAGACTAGCTGTCGTCTACCCGTCAGCTAATGGGGAACCTTTTTAACAAACAATTATTGAACAATAAATCTTCATAAAAGTCGTTTGTAATCTGACGTGTGCTGTATTGAATGTACCGTAGCTTCGGCTAACTTGGTTAGCTTGCTAGCAAGCAGCAGTCACTACTCAATCACATTGAATAACTCAAACAAAAATATAACTTTTAACTGCATAAACAACACTCGAAAATTAAACCTACCGCAGATGAACGATCATCCTCCATCCCAGCGTTTGTTGTTTAACCACAGCTCTAAAAACGAACGGACTTCAAAAAGGAAATGACGTCAAACCAAACCTCCGTCACCCAATGTCAATCATTTTCTAGGTAGCCAATGGGCTCTAAGCCCGCCCCCACGTAAAATTAGGTTCAGCTTCAAAACCGAAAAAAAAAAAGAATTCTAAACGTAAGTTTTTGGACTGAGAATGAAAAAAGGAGGAACGTAAAAACTGCTAAACAATCTGAAAATTCAAAAAGCAGTTTTAACAAATAAAAAAAGAATGAATGATTACATGAATGCTGCTTAGGTTATGAGTTTTATTTCTTTTATTTTAAATACCCATTTTCATTTATGGAATTTTTTTTCTTTGATTACAGTTTTTGGTTTATGAGTTTTGTTTTGTTTTTTGAGTTTGCAATTTTTTTTTTTCGAATTCACAATTTCATTTTTTGAAATTTCAGGGGTTTTTTTTTTGAGTTTGCAATTTTTTTTTGAATTTTCAAAATGTTTTTTTTTCATTTACATTGCACTGATCCTATTTTGGCCCCATAGCAGAGTTCAGAAAAAATTGGACATGAATCAGATTGAGTGACAGCAGAGACTCACTGGAACAACAAAAACAGGCAGATTGATCAAAGTGGGACCGACTGACTGTCAGCTTCATCACCGCTTTTAGATGGTTGCTGCTTAACGATGATCTGGTTCTGGTTTGTTCCTGATGGGTTCTGATTTGTTCCTGACGGGTTCTGATCTCTATATAAAGAGACGTCTTTAGGAGTCCAGAATAAAGGACCTCTGCCGTTATGAGAACTGAAATGGGGCCATGTGGCTCCACTGATCAGGAGATCAGGGTTCAGTCCCCGACCCAAGCCCTGTGTGGAAGATCTGATCTCATCAAAGGCTGAATGTGAGTCTGCACATGGTGTTCAGAGGATCTGCAGATATCAGAGGTGTCAGCCTGATGTGTGAGATCCTAAAACCCAAATGCACTCACATTCACGTCTGGAAACATGCTGAGAGTCAGACGTTTCACTAACTTCTCCAGATGTTCATGATGAAAGCAGAGTCCTACCTGAGCTGCCGAGAGACACAAACACCATCAGCGCTGTGTGATCCATGTTCCCTCTGCATGTGATGTGAAGCGTGGTCTGGTGAGCGTCGTCTCTTTATCAGAGCAGGAGTCAGGTCCTGATCTCTGAAGGCTTCCTGATCTAACTTTTGACATCAGTTACTTCCTGACAGTCAGAGCTCAGGGACCACAGCTGATTTCGCAAACTCCACACATTTGATCAAAGCTGCTCAATTCAAGTAGAATCAAATCTTGTTGTTTAAAAATGAAGAGCAGTTGTTACCATGTGACCAATGCTTCAGATTGGATCCAACATGAAGCAGCAGGTTTCTTTCTCACTTTATTGTGGTTATGCTTGGTTCTCTGTTCTGCCGGCTGTCATCATCATCCTAATCCGCCTTATTCAGGTCACCTGTTGTCTGAGTGTTCCTTGTTCTCACCTGGGTGTTTCTGCATAAGCGTCCCTCAGTCTCTGCCTCACTGCCAGATGATCAACTGCTTCCTGTTAGTCAATATCCAGCGTTCATCCACAGACCCTGTTACTAAACCTGATCCTCGACCTACTGCCTGTCCCCGGATTCTGCCTCTGCTTCGCTCTAAGTCAGACTTTATCTGTGCTGTGTGTACTTGTTATTTGGGCTCACATTTGCTGAGTTTTACTCCAAATTTGGTTATTTTGGAACATGTTTAACTGTACAGGGAGATTGTATGCTGAATGCTTAAAGGCCTGTAGAGTAGGAATATGAAAGTTGACGTACAGACATATTTTATTTGACGATATGTATTTATTTTGTTCTGTATTGCAGTTTTACAAGTTATATTTGAAGACCTCAGTAAAGAACAAGCTGGAGTCAATCTGAAGCTATCTGTCTAGTAATATAAGTGACGTATTCACCAGGACAGAATAGTAAAATGATACCCACTCAGCGGGGAAGATAAAATAAACTGTGAGCGTTCCAACAAAGCCTAAACCTCCGAACTCTGTGAAGTAATATTGCAAAATGAGTGAGGACAACGACAAAGATTGGTTATCACAGATGACGACGAGGTCTCAAGTCTCATCTTCTGTCAAGTCCTCCAAAAGCTCAACACGGTCATCTGTCAGCGCAGCTGCGACCAAAGCCAGAGCTGTAAGGCTCAAGCAGCTAAAGTCAAAGTTTCCTTTGCAGAAAAGGAGGCAGCCATGATGAAAGAGGAAGCATTAATCGAAGCAAAGCTTCATGTGTTGAAGCAAGAAAAGGAAACTACAGCTCCTGCTTCACCTCAACCCTTACATAAATCCTCAGAGCAGCACAACACAAAACCTGTTGGTCACAACTTTATCCTTACTCAACGTCCCTCTTGTTTACATCTATCCCCCCTCTGATTGCGGTCTGCCTGCTCCTGTAACGTGTCCTACGTGTTCTGTGTGTCTAATCTTGGTCAGGTTGTACTGAACGCATCTCGTTGTACCAGGATGCTGGTTCAATGACAAAGAAAGCTGATTCTGACTGTGAATCCATTCAGTTTAATTTGCTCTTAAAGTTCATATTTTAGATGCCTGTGTGTTAGATTTTCTTTTTTCAAATTATTGTTACTTCGTCAGTTAAGTTGACACAAGTACACAACGCCATTCAAATGTTTGGGATCCCTTGGAAATTGTTTTTCATAGAAACAAGTGAAATTGATCTGGATAGAAAATCTAGCCGTTGTCAGTTAGAAATCAGGACTGCTTTAGTCAAACCTCGATGGCTTTTTGCAAAAATATCCATAAGAAAGATTAGTTTGATGAAGTCTTCCTCAAGAGTCAGAGGTCTGTCTGACTCTTTGAATATTACTCACTCATTCTGGAGGTGAGTTGGGTTAATATCTTGTTGCAGGATGAAATTGGAATTAGTTGACAAGTTAGTTGTGCAAGTCCAAGTCCTTAACTTTTCAAGTCATCATCGAGTCATCTGACCAACTATAATTTAATGAGTTTTAATAAATGATTTCCAGAAAAATCTCTCTCCCTCTCATGAACTGAAACTTAAAACATTTTCAGATCAGTTCAAATGTTTTAACCTCTGTTTCTCATGAACGTCTCAACCTGAACATTTCATGTCTAAATGTCTGATGGACGATCCTCCATTGTGGACACCTGTCTCTCAGATGGACACTTCCAGTTTGGTCTCTAGATCTTTGGCCTTGGTTAGATGTTCAATATTGTAGGAAAATATTGCAAACTATGTATAAAGCTAATAAAAAATACCTGACCAAACGTTTATAAAAAGAGTAGTTATAATTTAAAAGGAACAGGAGTCTTGAAAAAACCTGATTTAGAACCAAAGAGAAGGAACTGAGTATTTCTGTAAAGGAAATGAAATTATGGAACAAACTGAACAAGAAAATAAAAGAATCAAAGTCACTAAATAGATTTAAAAGATGTTTTAAATCAACTGTATGAGGTAATTATGTAAATAAAGATGTGATAGGGTTGAGCAATCAAATATATTAACCATCTTTCTTCTTCAGCTCTCAAGGAGTGCAGACGCACATTTTTTTCTCCTCCCTCCCCCGGCTTCCTGCTGCCGTTTTGTCTTGTTTGACTCTCCGGAGCAACTTTCTGCGTCTTCTCTGGATTAAATTATGGATTTAGTGAGCTGGTCGATCAACTCAATTGACAAGATTGTTTCCACTTTTCGACCGGCGAAGGGAGCGCCGACGTGCCCCGATTCAACGCACTGGTCGGTAAATCATTCTTAAAATGCAGCTGAGGGCTGCACTTTGGCTGGAATAGAGGAACCATATCCTTCTCAAGAGGAATTCATATAAAAATATGAACCACCAAGTACAACCTGTGCATCTGATTTGTGATGACCAACCGACCGAACGCCAAAGTCGAACTGCTGCACATTTCTTCAGTGCCGTGGCATGGACGTAGTGTGGTGCTCATCATGGGACCTTTAGGCTACTAGACAAGAATCAGGATGGTTACAGAACAAAAACAGGCCTCCTTAAATCTCTATCGTTTTATTGACTTACTCTCTGAGTCACAGTTCTGACAGATGGCTGTCTGGGTGAAGAGACCTCACGGGGCAACCATCCCCACCAGGGACTTTTTGCTAGCAGCTGTGCTAGCAAGCACATGCTATAGCTTAGCAAAAAAAAACTATTTTAGCTATAGGTCTTTCTTGTAGTTGTAATGATTGTTTAATTATATGTCTGTGGTGTAAAGACAGGGAAAAGGAACAGAACAAATCAAAAGCTACATGATGATGTGAGAATCACTAAGTCCTCTCACCTCAATGTAAAGTTTCTAACTGCTGAGATGACAGTAGCTAGTCTGTGACAACTATCATGGTAGTTTACACACCAACATTGTGAAACAGCGCCCTCTAGGGGGTGAGATTTAGCAACTGTAAAATCAACCCCATTCTCCTCTCATTTTAAGCATTTCATTAAAATTCGAGCACTTTCACAACCTTGAAAATACTGTGTTAAAACTTTCAAGGATTTCAAGAACCCATAAGAATCCTGTAACCAAACATATCACTACGCTACCACAGCAGCAGCAGAAACACCATGAACTAAACAAACGGTCTCATGCTAAACAGTAGAGGTTAACTAACAGCTAATATAGAGTTCTAATCCACTGCAGAACGACCCAAACGTCCCTTTAAGGTAGCAGATCCACAACCTCATCCTGTAGAGTCTCATCTCCACATCAGCAGAATCCTGGTATCAGGTCTGATCATGTCGGCAGTTGAAACCTCCGCCAGCCTGGAAACTTAAACCTGACAGAAACAGGAGGTCCAGGCAGGACGGAGGTTCATGGAGACGAGCGGGGAGGACCCAGACGTGCCGGAGCCTCCATCCAGGGTCTCCTCTCCAGGAGATGAAGTCAAATATTTTCTTTAAAACAATTTATCATTTAAATAAGAGGAGTTCAATGTGGCGGCTGGTCTTTTTCCTTCAGTCCTGTCCTCATTGTCTCTTTTAAAATCCTACAAGTTTCTGATCAGTTTTCAAAATCGTGACGCAGGATGATGATGATGATGATGAAGAGGTGGAGGAGGAGGAGGACGAGTCTGCTGCTGCTGCCCGGCGTTGGCTTTGTCCCTCAGCATCCTGAGCGCGGTGTTGGAGAAATCCCTCAGGATGTCCACCGTCTCCCTCTGCAGCAGCAGAGACTCCTGGACGAACTCCTGCTGGCTCTCCACCAGCAGCTGGACGGACTGGGCCAGCGTCTCCAGAGACCGGGACACCGAGGTCAGGAGCATCCGGCCGGCCCGCTGCTGCTGGAGGCTCTGGGAGGCCAACTGAGCCACCTGTTCCTGTGACCTGCGCTGGGACGTCCCAGAAGGGAGGGGGTCGGACGGGTGAGAGGAGGAGGGGGGAGGAGGAGCAGAGGAAGGAGGAGGGATGGAGGTAGAGGAGGCTGCAGGGTGAGGAACTGAACCATTGGTTGTAGCTGATGTGGAGGTGGAAGGAGGGGGGAGAGAGGAGGGAGTCACACTGGAGCTTGTGAGGGGCTGCGAAGGGGGAGGTGCAGCGGAGAAGGAAGAGGAGGGACCTGGAGGCGATTTATCGGCGTTCTGGGCTTGGTTCTGGCTGGTTCTGGAGTACGTGTGGACAGGTTTGACCCTGAGCTGAGCATTGTTTGGCAGCAGGTCCACGGAGGTGGAGGGGGGTGGTGCAGAGGGGGGGAAGGAGGAGGAGAACAAGTCGTCGTTTTCACCAAAATCCAACGTTTGATCTGAAGAACAAATGAACAAAGAGAGAGACGATTTTATTCACTGGGCTCCTCCAGAAACTGCCAGCAGGCGGACTCCCTCTGATCCTGGTCCAAGTTCTTCTAAACACTCTGATTGGTCACTCGTTCATTTTCTGAACTTCTTATTGAAGTAAAGGTCACTTGTGTTTCTGGGCGAGAGGCGGGGGACACCCTGGACAGGTCCCCATCCACGTCAAAACATTCATTTATAAATTCATGTTTCTCGTTTATTATAATTATTATTATCCTGCATTTCATGTATCCTGAGGAGCAGCGGGCCGCCACTTTGGAAGACGACTGAGAGGTAACGTAGGGTTCAGCATCGACCGAAGACACTTGGACACGTGGGCTGCTGGAACCGGGGATTGAACCCCTGACCTTCTGATCAGTAACCACCCCTACCTGCTGATCCACGGCTGCTCTTTCTCTTAGAAAGTGAGCAGGTTGGCCATGGAGATACTGAGAACTAGCAGCGTCTCTCCTGATCTGAGTAGTGCTCCGGTCAGAGGACTACTTCCTGTTTCTAGAGACTCCACCCACATTGAGTGATGTCACAGTGGGTGTGGCTCCTACTGCAGATCAATCACTGACAGAAACATCCACACGCTGAATATTCAGGCATTTGAAATAATCAGAGCTTTATTTCATCTCTTTGTATCTGGAAGCTTCTCTGGACTGTATCTTCTGGTTTAATATGAAACATTTTATTTAGAACTGTAAAACTCAACTTGACAGGAATAAAATGACCTGAATAAAGAGCTGATTTTGATTTTTGGAGGAAAATTACTAAATTAGTGGACAGAATAATCAATTTGATCTTTAAATAAACAGCCTGTGACTGATTAAGATCCTAATAAGGACTGTATGATAATCATATTATTTAAACTTTGCATGTCATCGCTGTCAGGCTGAGAACTCATATCTTACATAGTTTTTAAGTAAATTAGTTCCATTGGTCGTCTTTCACGTCTATTGGTAGTTCCCCCCCCATCACCCCCTTCCCTGAAATGACATTACTTTCATTCTTTTAGTTCCAGGCTCTGCCACAATTCCAACAAAAGAATCAAACCGACCCTTCTACTTGTGTTTTTGTTGACGGTCTGCAAACTGAAAGACCTAAGTGCTTGCCTTTATATTAGCTACCTGACTGACCATTGCTACACCTGGTAACTATGGCCGTAAAGCAGGTAGTGACATCATCTCAGGGACCTACCTGCTCCACACAACTGTCTAGTGCAGTATCTGGCCAGTAGAGGGCAGCAGAGTGGAGTCAAGTAGGAAACTGGTCAAGTCTCTAACTCAACCATCAATGAGATCAATGTTAATGCTTAAAGTGTAAAAAGTAACTCGGTGTTGCCTTAATAAAGGACAAGCCCACGTTTTTAGAGGAGTTTACAGGAAATAATTCTGTCAGATATTTGAAACAATACAGTTCTGACATCAACTGATTATCAAAGTCATGGATTCTGATGACTGTTAGCAGAACTTCTAGATTTTAGAGCAAAGTCATCAAGTTCTTTGTACACAGTTCGCTCTTCTGTCCACGTTTTATTATCAACCAACACTAAAGGGCAAAAGGAGGGCAGTAATGTTTTTGCCTTCAAGTGTGTGTTTAGTAGCAAAACATCTCAAAAGACTTTAAACTCTCAGAAATATAATCACTTTTAAAACTTTTAAATTATACGAGATCTTACAATACAATCACAGAATTTTTTTAATAGAGAAGGGCTATAAGTCCACCAATTTTCAACATTAAATTAAAACTCTGACATGAAAGACAACAGGTGATATGGATTCATTAAAGGAACCTTTCTTTTGGTTTTTCTGAGTTTTGACATTTTAGAGTCGAGTGAAGTTCTTACCTCCATCTTCGGCCAGGTCAAAGTCAGAGGAAGACTGAAGAGGATCGCCTGAGAAACACCACAAAGAGTTTAAGTCAAATCAAACTTCTGTCCTCACTTCCAAAGGAAAACATCCACACTGACGTTATCGTTAGATCTATATTTTTAAAGGAGACTACCGTCGATGTCTCCACTGTGAGGAGGTTTTGTTCCCCCACCTCTCTACAGTCAAACGAGTCAAACCTTCTCTTTCATGATAAAAATGTAAACATAATCTATTTGCTTGTTGTTAAAGCAAATGTCTTTAGCTTCCTCTGATATTAAGAATGGATAAAAAATATTTAATCCTTTAATTAGCAGATCATACAAATATCATTTACTGAGGAAATTTTCTGCTTCTTCAAACGATAAATGAACTAAAGAAGTTAAAGTGCTGATTTGATGCTAATAAAAAGACCTTACTCTAAATAGAATATTTCATTTTTAGTTGTGGTATGTTATGGTGAAAACACAGCACATACAGTGTGTGTGTGTGTGTGTGTGTGTGTGTGTGTGTGTGTGTGTGTGTGTGTGTGTGTGTGTGTGTGTGTGTGTGTGTGTGTGTGTGTGTGTATAAACAAAATAAAATCTTAAAACTAAAAAAATACTTGAAAAAAAAAAAATCCGAACTTTGACGACTTTTTGTCATTTTAGGATGAAACATCACATAAAACCATCACAGCTGTCTGGAGGGACTGGTGTTGATCTTTTATACTACAGGACTTTAGTTTGGTAATGTGAGGAAACATTTATAAAAACAACACTAATCTAGTTTTTTTTAAGAGCCATTAGAATAATTAATAAAACTACTTTTAGAGAAGCATCAGATTCACTGATTGAATCAAATGCTTTAAAGTCTCAGGACTGAAAACAGTCTTTGATTGCTTGTAAAATGTGGGCATTTATATTGGATCCTTTTGATTAGTATTATCAGTATTGATTTCTTTTTCTGATTATAAGACTAATGAACTCAATATGCTATAATGTCTCTCTGCTGGGTTTTAATGCATTAAAAAGTCTAGACTTTCCATCCAGGTCAGTGAAGATCACCAGAAACGTTTCATGACTTTATCAACAGAGTTACTAACCTAGTTCTTTCTCTGGGGAGGACAGGGGTGAAAGGTCAACAGAAAAGCCTTCAGGAAAGGACTGGGAGTTCTCGTTCAGGCTGAGGTAGGAGTAGGCCGGCGCCGACAGGTTTGGACCGTTCCAGAAAGGTTTAGTGAAATCGTCGTCTTGACTCAGATCTGGATCACTGTCTCCGTCTGGGGACAAACCAGTCAGAGCTACTCAAAACATCACGCTGTCATCCTTCATGACAAAAACGACTCTAAACTCTTTACAGGGTTCTAATACTTCGGTCTAAATCAAGTTAAAGTTTTCATGAAGTTCCAGCACCTTCCACTGGGGAAGATTTCCACATGAACACGACATAAACACTCAGAAATCTCCTCATAAAAGGAAATGTATCATAATACTGATCTCACAGAAAAAGAAAAAAAAAACACTTTTTAAAATGTTTTCTCATCAAGTTGAAATCCATGATGAAAACTTTCACATTCAGCGTGTAGAGATGGTGAGTTCATGGGCTAAATAAACAAACGGGGCTGGTGGGTTTCAGACCAGCTCATCACTGAATATCGGTTTGATTCAGACACTTTTGTTGTGCGTCCCTAGTTAAAAGCACTTTGAAAACACTGTAAGAGCCCAGTGTTTATCTACAGTAAGGTCCACACCCACCAGTGACATCACCTAAAGTGGGTGGAGTCTCAAGGAGCTGTCGTCTGACAGGAGCAACACTCGTGGCTAGTCAGATCAGGAGAGATTGGTGAAAAATTATCAGCTAATTTTCAGGTATCAGCTCTTACAGATGTGTTGGAACATTATAGAGGTTAATATGAATATGATATAAACAGAATCCTCCTTTTCCCCCTGGGACAACCCGATCCTCTGATCAGTTTATTGTCCAAGTGTCCTTGTGATGTCCAACAGCCTTTAAGAGATGATGATGATCTCTAGGGTGAGGACTGATGGATGCAGCAATGTTGGATGTTTTGCTACTCGGGATCTGAGGAGAGGAGGTCGTCACTGAGGGGCTTCAAGTCACATGGGTGGATAACCTCTACACTACATGAGTGTAAACTAGGGGTGCACCGATCGATCGGCCTCGATCACGTTAATTTGAGGGGATCGTAAATCGACCATATTCCCATGCGATCGTCGATCTTGGTTATAGGCTTTTAAATCAGCTTTTTTCTCCTGTTCCCGGGAGGTGCAGACTGCCTCCCTCCCTTCCGTGCGCTACATCACGTCCGTGCTCAGGGTCCGAAATTAACACTCGCCACTCGCCAAATTGCTCCACTTGGCGAGTAAAATTTGGAGCGTCATCCGCCACTTGGCGAGTACATTATTGCACCAAATTAGTTCTGTTTATCAGTTCCCTTCGATGGATTTCGTTCCTCTCCTGCCTGCATGAGACGTACGCAAAACGTGAGAGTCGCACCCGGCAGACTTTATCAAGGCAGCAGCAGTTAGCTTCATGTTAAAACTAGCGGCGAAATGTGGCGGTTTTGAACTGGAATCAGCCAGTCTTCAAAAAGAAAAATAATCGAACTGGTAGAAAAAACCACCAGAACCAGTGGCAACAAGAAGATTTAATGAAAAGTGGCGAACTGGAGGTGGCGGTGGAGATGTTGTTGCCGCTGGCTACAGGGAACAACAGGTGTTGTGCGAAAGTCGGTTCCCCTGAATTTTTCTGTTCCCCTATGTCAAACTGCGAGCTTCACAGCACTTCTAAAAGATTTCTACAACACGTATTCATGTCAAAGTTGATACTTTATTTAGTTCCTAGTAAATAAATGAATAAAAGTTAACTTATTTATTTATTTATTTTTGTTTTAATCACTGACAGAATCATCCGCTCCCCTACATAATATTTCAGGGGAACAAATTTCCGCACAACACCGGAATCTTGCGGAAAGGAGCTGCACCGTTTGCCACCAGTACTCTAGAAAGGACTATAACTCATTTGACATTGGAAATAAGACGATGAAGCTACAGGGACTTTGACCCAAATGAGTCTGTAATGCTGTGGCACAAAGACTGTCAGCAGCAGGAGGCCAGACTTCATGGACAGAGAAAACAAGGAGTCTGACTAGATTTCAATAAAAGAGTTCATTAAAAATATTTCTAAAAAATAAAAATCTGAAATGACTAAAAAGTAGTTTTTCTTATTAATGATTGTTTAATTAAGTTGTCATTCCTTTCTGTTTGGATCTAACATAATATCATATTATAGAATAACGTGCTTTGGGTAGATCTAAATCATTTAGAATTTTGGCCGGTAAAAATATGTTTGGCCGGTAGATTTTATCATCTACCAGCCAACTTGGCCGGTGAGTCAAAATTTTAATTTCGGACCCTGTCCGTGCTACACATCAGGGTTTCCCCCAGCGCTTTATAAGCCTGGCGGCCCGCAAGACTTTCATCAGACCCCCGCCAGGCTAAACCTCAGAGAAGTTGTACCCGAGACGAAAGCTAACTGCTCCTAGCGCGGCTGCTAACGCTTCAAACTACAACAAAGTGATCTGGTGCAGCTCTGCACTCGTCTCTTTCTCTATAGTTGCAGTCCGTATGACTGAAAAAGCAAAAACGGAGTTCACTGATCTGAGAGCGGACAGCGTCGCCGGTGGCGGTAGCTTCAGCGTGCATCGGACACAACTTGAGGCTAAATGCAGAACGTATCTTTCCAGCGTGTCTCTCATTAGAGGGGGAGAACTGTCCCGTGGCCGTGATCAAACAGCAATGACTCCGCGTTTAATCGGTAGATTATCTCATAGTTTATCTGGTATGTCCTTGTTTTTACGAGGCGCATTAAATGCACCATAAGTAAAATCTACGGGAGCCGAGTAGTCAAGTGGCACGTAGCCGCAATTAGAAAACCTGGTAAGGTGAAGAGATGAGCAGCAGAATCTGGATGATTTCTGCTGTTAGTCAGTATAGAGACACTATGTTGAAGTTATTTACACAATGCACAGAGTTAATGCTGTTAGTGTTTATTAGAGTAGGTTTAACAAGTGTTTTAGTAAAATTACAGGCAGAAAGTACTATTAATTAAAGGAGGACCTGAGAAAAGGCCTTTGTTAATGTTCACATCTCTTGTTTTATTTTTAAGAGGCACCTTTTTTAATTGGCTTTATTAATTAATTGTTTATTTTATATATATATATTATATATATATATATATATATATATATATATATATATATATATATATATATATATATATATATATATATATATATATATATATATATAATTTTTATATGAGAGGACACTACCTCATGTTTTGAGTATTCATTCAATTTACTCAATAAAAATGGAAACATTAAAGTAATTGGCTTCTAGTTATGAAAAATACAAGATCGACACAAAAAATCGAGATTGGCAGGAAAGGTTGTCTAAAGATCGGTGATCGGCCAGAAAACTGCAATCGGTGCAGCCCTAGTGTAAACCTCTACAACTTCACCAAAAGCTCACTAAGGCTACGTTCACGCTACAGAGTTTAATTTTTTGCTGAGTTTCAACGAGCTTATACTGCAGCGCTCCACAACAGGATGTGAATTTCATCAGTGTCTGCTCAATCGGGTCAGCAAAAGCACCAGTCCACTGGGGCGCGTTGGGGCAGAGCGATCACGTATGCACACGAAACCTGGTGCACCCTGGACTACAGTATATTAACTTGCAAGTTAAATAAGAAGAAGCTAAATATATTTTAAATTTAATACTCAAACAAATCTAATATTTATTAGATCTTATGAGTTCTTTGCGTCAATAAATTGGGTCAAATGTTGAAAACTGAAGTGTTTTCGCTTTTCATTTGTTTCTTTAACTTCAGCCTAATAATCATAATAATGCTTTGATCTCTTATAAAAAAGAGATCACACTTTTATACTAAACTGTTGGTTGTTCTCTACTTGTGCTTAACCAGACCACTCCCTTGTCCTGCAGGATTAACCCGAGATTCTCCTCTTTTCATATTTCTGGATCTGACAGACAGCTGTGGACTGAGCAGGTTGTAAACCCTGTTGATGGACAGTGAGAGGAAACACCCCATAGTCCTCTCTGATGACCTTCCTGTATGAAGTTCCACTCATGGCCCAGAGAAGACCAGCCATGGGATTTCACAGGTTAGTTCAGAATAATTCCCTGACAGTTTTCCAGATTTGTGTTTTTCCACCTCACCTCTTTTAGGACTCATCATCAGGATCTTGTGGACCATCCTCTCCACCGGACCCAGATTCTTCTTCCTCAGCTTGATGCCGTTGGGGCCCCGCATGGCCACAATTCGTCGCTTTCCGTCACATTTCATGTCAGTCCATTTCTTCATAATCTGACGTACCTGTGGGAAAAACCAACCTTCATCATGAGAACAGCTTTGTTGTGATGAAGTGGCCTGTGGGTGTGGGACATGGACACTTTATCAGGAGGTTTACTGGCACCTTCACAACTCAAGACTTTAGGGAGTTCGATGGATAAAAGTATCACAGGAAGCTCTGAAACTACAACTGGTTTAATGTTTAAATCAAGTTCTGCAAACTGATGTATTTTAATGTGACCTTAGTTCTAATTATAAGAAGTCATGAGTCGTGATTTCTCATTTATATTTCAAACAATTAAAATAGCAACAAAACAAAAACAGGAAACAGAAACTCCTGAGCAAAAAATGTTCAACCAAATGATCTGTTCAAACAAAAGCAGTTTGAAAGGGAGCAGGAAGAGGTTTATCTAGTCCTGCTCCTAGGTTTACTCACAGTCCTAATCAAAATAATAACTCTGTATTCATCAGCATTACAGACTTTAGAGCCCTGTGACAGACCTCTCTGTGATTCTCTCCCAATCCGTTGACCTGATCTGTGATTTCAGCCCAGGTCTGCTTCTTGGTTTCTGCTGACACTCCCTGGTTAAACTTCCCTAAAAGAAGAAAAGAGATGATGTAAGGTAGTGAAGCTTTGCAGCTTTCCATCACAATGTCTTGCAAACTGGTTCGTATCTTGATGCTTTAAATCAGAGGTCTCTTAGCTGGTGAGCTACCAGTAACAAAAGTGGACGGAGGTATCAGGCAGGTGAAATGTTGAGCAGGGTTTCCAGGTTTGGTGGTTTCCAGCACAGTTGAGTAATTAAAAACAAATCAGCGTTCTTTGTTCTGAAACTTTGCCCACTCAGGCTGTGTCCAGATTCAGGGGTAGGATGCTTCTGAGGACGCATTCCGAGACCGATGACGCTACAACGAGTGCTGTCCGAATTCGAAGGATACTCATTCATGCGTCTACAAATGCGTCCTCGTTCCACCCTAATTTTGAGGTGTATCCTCGCTGGCAAAGGCTATCCCAGGATGCTTTGCGCGCCGGCCGTTGGATTCTACTGATTCATTAAATTAGCAACAGTAGCAGAAAAAAACCAGAGAGCAATATGGTTTTAAATGTCAGTTTTTCAAAAGATAGTGATAAAAATGATCAAAAGCTTGTGTTTAGGAAGTTTTTGCTTATCTTTATATGAAGTTTAATAATAAAATCTCCACAAAAGACAAGAAATCAATGTAAGCTAGCTTGAATGTTTTTAATGGAATTTTAGGAAATAAGTTACCATAAAAGAGCTTCAAGTGTTTCTTTAGATCCATTTTATTAGCTTTAGCCTGTCTGTCGGCGCTGTCACGGTTGCTAAGCGACTGGACTGAGGGGCGGGGATAAGTATGAGGCTAGACCGTCCAAATTCAGAGCCGTTTACTTCCGGTCTTGGTGGTCGAGCAAGGACCCAACCTAGGTAGACCAGCAAGCACACGTCCTCATAAGCATCCTACCCCTGAATCTGGACACAGTCTCTGTCTCCTGTCCTCTGTTTAAAACAGGGTGTTGATGGGGCAGGTTGTTGTGTGTTTCACTCACTGGCAACTCTATCATCAGGTTGTTGGAAACAATGAAAGCAGCAGAACTTGGTGATGCCACCAAGAGGCAGAAAAGCATATCTTCATTAGGAGTGGGAAACTAAACATTTTTCCATTTGTGGAAACATTTTGTGAACAATTAGTGTGTGTGTTTGATCTGTGGTGTGAGTCTTGCAGTAGGTAAAGTGCAACATCAGAGACTCCTCCCAGGACTTTCCAGCAGGAAGCAACCTGAAGGTAAAAGAGCTGAAAACGATCCTTCAAAAACAACAATCCCTGTTTACTAAACAGATGCATCAATCGAGGCATCAGCTAAGGAGGAGGCACACATCCTGACCAGTGGGGCCCGTCCATAGGGGGCGCTCTGGCGCCGCCCCACCAGTCCCAAGAGGAAGAAAAAGAGAAATAGGGATCACAAAATATAAAAAACTAACATAAAAATAAAACTAAACGAGCCATCCATTATATATACAATAAGTGTTGTGTATAATCTGCATTTAGGTGTAGTTTAGAAAGGTTTTCTTACTATCCTTTACTGGACCGATAGGTCGTGTTTCTTTGGGTTCTACTGCGCATGTCTGGACGGGACGCCGTCCCAACATAGCGCATTGTTTTCTGCTCCTGACTGGCAATTTTTTCCTGCCGCAGGCGCACTGAGTGCAAAAAATAGGAGATCGCTCGGGACGCAGGTCTTCAGCGTCCCTGTGTGACATGCGCACAACGGCAGGAGACCGGAGTGTTGCTCAGACCGAAACCGGAAGTTCTTGCTCTCTTTTTAATGGAGGGTAGAAAATGGATATTTATTCAAAGAATCCTTCTTTCCTGCTTGTGAAAACAAGCCGAATGATTCCATTTGTCCTGATTTCATCAACTCAATGGTGAGTGACTTCATTTGTTTGTTTTTTTTCTTAATAATTGTGTCTGTCACGGATTTTCCCATTCAAAAAACCCCATAGGCAGAGCTAGCCGCGGCTAGCAGTGCTAAGTCCTGATGAGTGAATTTATACCTTAAATAGCGTCATGTGTTTGTTGAGGTGTATGCCGAATGTTAGAGAAATACAGATACTGCTGATTGAATACGTTGGTTTATGTAGTTTAGCCCGTTTTTCATGCGTTTTCTCTACTTTTCATTAAATTATTATGGCGTTTTAAGGAAGTTTGGTCTGACTGGGTTTGATGGGACATATCAGTGGATTTGACTTTATTTTGTTGTTAATTCACTTCATTAGTTGAGCTGATTGTCATGACTTGCTTGGTTAGTGGTTGTTGTCTGAATTGTAACATTAATTATCTGACTGTATTAGTTAGAGATGTATTTAGTTGTTTGTGGTGTCAGTAGAAAGATAATTGTGAATATTAAGTAATGTTTTTGACTTTGCCAGGTTGTTTTTTCCTTGAAACTTTTACAACTTCTGTTGTGACCACATTGTGGTTGTTTTTTTATTTTTATTTGTATCTGATTATATTGATATTATTCTAAGGTCTCCTCATGAAGACTTTATGATTTCTTTATTGTTTGATGTGTAGAATTAGACCTAACAGCTCCACATTTCTAGAGAACTGGTGGTACTAGGGATTTTTACCAGCAAAATATTCAGTCAGATGAAAATATTTTGCATCATTCCCTGCCCTAGTGGTGATATGTGATTTTTTTTTTGCGCATCTGAAAACTGACTAGCAAAAATGCGCCCCACCCAAAAAAAATTTCACCACTGATCCTGACCAAACACAAAAACCCTTCAGCGACGGAGGGATCATTAAAGAGGAAATGACCAGAATCCTTGTTCTGGGAACATAAAAGAAGTTACAGCTAATGTCCAGCTGGGCTCAAACACTGAGGGTGTCTGATGTGGAGAAACAGCAGGACCTGAACCACTGGTATTTACTCCAGTCTGATGAGTTTGTGGATTAACAGCACAGCTAGCTGGACGTTTCCACTAAAGAGGAGTTTTAACGTTACTTCTCACTCTGGTTGAAATCATGCAGCTCCAGTCTTCTCACTGACAGAAACACATGAAGCTTCATGAAGATGGAGGATTTATGTGTTCAGACATTTGTTTTGTTTGGACTAAATGTGAATTTAAAAAAGTTCAAATCCTTCAGAAATACAGCATCCATATGCCGTAGGATTTTATGTGATTATCTGAGGGTTACACATTTTTGAAGTGTTATCTAGGAGAACAGCATGTCTATGTTATTTAATTTAAATGATATTTGTGAGCACGTTCCCTACAGGAATGTTCATTTCCACCAGGTTGATGAATTGAAGTACAACAAATACAACACTCAGACCCTCCTGAATGAAAGTTCCTACACAACATGTGCTCTGTATTAATAGATTTCATTGTTTATGGAAAATAATCTTTGGCTACATAAATAAATATTGCTAAGCGTGAGGAGCTCTCTGGTACTTTTTCGTGTAAAAGTATCTCATAGAAGACAAAACGTTGGACTATTCTTCTTACTCACTGAGGAGGATGAACCTGTTCCTCTTCACCGCATCCAGAAGCGTCCTGATCTCATTGAAGGAGAATCTCGGTTTGGGTTTCAAGGCTCCTTTTACTCCTCCCACCCTAAACTCTTCATCGTCTTCACGCCACGTGGTCGACATGGCTCTCCGTCCGCCTGGTCTTCTCTCAGAACTGAGTCTAGTTTGACCTCCCTGGGCCTGCAACGAGGTAGTCAGGAGAGAGCTTAGAGAAGGGCTGCACGATTCTGGATAAAATGAGAATCACGATTTTTTTTTTTTTTTTTGCTTAGAATTGAGATCATGATTCTCTCACAATTTTTTCCCAGTATAAATATTTATTGCACTTATTAACCAAAATGCATGTTATGCAAATGTACATACATATCACACAGCTTCACACTGAATCACAATTTAAAACAGAAGATTTTTTTCATGAAAACTACAAAGAATTTTAATGCTAATGAATCCAATGTGATGCTTTTTAATGCCATTTAAGGTCGTAAATTCTGTAGAAACCACTGAATTACATTTAATGCTTGTTAATACCCTGCAGGAACGCTGTTAATTATGTGCAGCTGCATACTGCCATCATGGAGACGCCTCTCACCTGTGACCTGCTGCATAAAAGCTCTCCTCAGTCTGCCCCACAGGGCTGTGTCTGCAGCCACAGCAACACAACTGCCTCTCACGCCCAGCCCTCGATGGGTTTGTAGGTCCTATAGTTTGTTACTTTCTGTGAGTGCTTGACCTTTTGCCTGTTTCAAGATTTACATGTTTTTGGATTATGGACTGGATCTTGATTGCTGGGATCTGAACCTGCAAACTATAACAGGATTATTGTTAACAGTTTTGGATTTTTGCTCCTTCAGTTCTAAATAAACTCTTTAATTTGCCAGCGCTGCTGCTGCCTTGTTTTTAAAGTCTGTCCTCTGGTCATTGATCTTTCACTCCAGGACACAGATTTATACGCAACTCTCACTGATCTACCTGAGAAATACCTCGGTTTCTAAAGGCCAAGTTGTTGTAATGAGTGCAGTGAGCGATTTGTGAAAAATGCAGAGAGGGGGATTTGGTGTTCGTCTGTGAAGACATGCAGCGGTTTGGGTCCTGCTGATTCAAGTCCGGTTCTGTCCACCACGCAAAATTTTGGAAAAACTGGAAACAACAGCGTACAACTGCAAATAAGTAACAAACATGTTAAAGTAACCTGATAGAAGTTCAGTGAAGCTCCTCGCTTTAAAACGAGATCCTCCTCAGCCTCACGTCCGCCTTCCGCCATGTTTGCACTCCGCATGTGAATTATGCGCAAAACTACGTCATCAACTAGACTCATCGTCATTATCGCGATAAGACACATTTTTATTGTGAGAACTTTCAACGATATATTGCAAATAATAAGTTATTCCTCATGTGTTTCCACTCTTAGTGTACCAACATGCTCAAAACAGAGATCTCACCTCCTCATCTTAATGTTGGACCAATTTCAGTTTCAAACACTTGACTCAAAATCAAAAAACTCTTAAAACCCACTGTGAAAAATAAATAATCATATCATTCAATCCCACCAGAATGAAGCACTTTCCTCTGGGTGTATGTTATACCAAAAAACATTCATATTTCATAACAGAGTGTGTAACATTAAAAAATAAAGGCAATCCACCTCTTTAATGACATTAACAGAATAATGCAGTAAAAGGAGCTAGAGGTAAGAGGCTCTATAATCAGATGTGACGACTCCCAGTCTACAGTTTCAGAGCAACAAACAGGTGGATTCAGGTTAAATTAAATATTCTGTACCTGAGGGAGAAACCTCCACATGCTCCACTCTGTGGTGTAAAAGCTTTCACAATTAACTCAAGCTACTTGTAACGCCATCAGATTGTTCATGTTTGAAGCCCTATACTGCCCCCTGCTGGTTAAACCAGGTGACTTCACTACGGTTTTCTTTACCATGTTGTATTAACCCCTAGTCGTTTTGGACCTTTTGTCCACTTAGGTAAAAGTTTCCTCTCCATCATGTTGGCTGCTGATGCAGGTGGAGCAGGTTCTAGTAACAAAAGCTCTCTTAATACACCTGGACAGTCATACTTGCATTTTAACTACAATCTTGTGTCATTAAGGACAAACGTGTCCACTTCCAAAAACCTGCTATAAAGACGTCACCAAGTAATTGTTAGTTCTGCTTTTTTCTGCAAAGATTAGTCCTTTACATTTGGAGGATTTTAACCATTTAAATGCCAGTTTGATTACTTATCCTTATTATTACTTATTTAAAACACCAATCATTTGTAATAAAAACTATTGGCGTGGGATATTAAGCAATCAAAAGGGTATTTTGTGGTAGTTTTGAGCAGAACTGACGGTGTTTAACAGATCTGTGGAGAAAATGTATTCATTTATAAAGATTTTTTTTAAGTGAACATTTTTGTCCTTAATGTCTCAAGAGGGTAGTAAAATAAACGGATGCCCGATGATTAAAGTTTGTTCGAACACATTAATATAAATCCTCCTGAGATCCCCGCTTTGTTTAGGAGTGATTTTTATAAATTCCAAGAGCTATTTTGGATTAGTAGGACCTCACACAGGATATTATAAACATGCATTGTTTTCAAGATTGAGCAGTTAAAAATTAAAAACTGAATCTTTCACTAAAACAAAAAACTTAAATTGTCAAATTTAACAACTTCAAAATCCAGTCTCCCTAAATAATGAAGTGGACTTAATTAAACTAAATCACATATTGTTGTGTATACAGTCTTATTTGGGGGGCATAGGGTCCCGTGGGGATATACACGTAAATTTAACGCAGTTTTTTTAAGTTACGTATTTGTTTACGTGCTAATTTAATGGATTTTTCTGTTATTTAAATTAGGGCAGCGGCAGGTCACATGTTCCGTCTGAGCCAATCAGCTGCTCTCCCCTCGTGTCTTTGTTGAGTCGGGAGCCTGCTCCTCCTCCCTGATGTTTCGGTCGGGCTGAAGCGGCGCCGCCATCTCCTCAAACTGCACCGGGTTTAGGACGGCGTTCCGCGACAACCGTCAGAACACGACGGAGGGAACATGTCCACCGGAATCCGCGGAACTCCCGTGAACGTTGTGACGAAGCTGTGTGTCGGATTTTTGCGTCGTTCACCGCGAACACGCGGCCGAGCTGGAGGGCGAAATTCCTGCCATCGCTCCGGTTCTGCGCTCAGATTTAGCACATTCGCGCTTATTTCCGCTTCACGCGCTGCGTTTTGCCGAAGTATCCGTGACGTGCGGCGCACAAATAAATCTGTGTTGGTGGGAAATAATTACCAGTTAAAAAAAAAAGATGGCGTTGTTCTCCCCTCCTTCCTTCGAGGTTCTCCCGAAAGTTCGGAATGACGAGAAACGCGCAGACTCCGCAGCGCGAGGTTTTTTTTTTCTTTCCTGCACGCGCAATATTTTCATCTCGCCGTGCGCCCCCTGCTGGCCTGGAAACTGTTTACAGTAATCATTCTAAAGTTCACACAAAGTCCATCAAAACCCCCACAAATATTAGGATTTCCTTAAGAAAGTGATGAATTTCTTCAATTGTTAAACTTCACAAACACATTCTGACCAGAGTTTACCCTGAGGGCAAAGTCTTTAATGGCTTGAGCTACAATAAGAGTGTTATTCCACTTCTTCCACATAATTAGTTTAGATCACTTCAGATTTTGTCATTTTTAAAATTATTACATTATCAACTCAGTTATTTATATAAACGCTACAAATAAGCCACCCGTAAACTTTTTTTTCTCGTCACTTAATTCTAAAGATTGTCATTCTGAACAGGCTGACACAAAGAACAGTAAAGATTGTATTTCTACTTTATTTTAAAAAATACATCACATTTAATCACCAATCAGAGTGTGTGAGGGAAAATGCCGTGCTCCAAAATACATGTGAACAAGAAAACCAGCAGAAATATGATGGTTGACGAAATTACAGATGTACTCGAATCAAGTTGGCCAATTTTAAATAATATGTGCAAACACTCAGAATATTATGCACATTGTTCCTAATAAATTCCATGATTTATACATTTTTGGCTTTTTAAAATAAACCTTGATTAGGTAATTTCTCATTAAATGAGAATGCGATCACGATCAGAGCCCCAAGCATCCGTGTGTCACCATCACTTCATAAACATTTCTCTTCATACTTTAACATTTGTACAAACAAACAGGTAAATACTGAATAAACATCAAGAAAAAGTACAAACTGAGCAACAATTTCTATCAATTTCTCCACTATTTCTAAGTTTTAGTCCACAGTTTCAGGTGAATTTTCCAGTGAATGAAAACAAGTTTATTGAAAATGACCCATTTTTATGAGTTTAAAAAATCCCAATAACATGTATTTGTCAATCTAAATATTCTACTAAAAGTAAATGACCCAATGTCATTGATGATCCAGATCTTCTGAAGTATAATCACATTCACATCCATTTGAACTCAGTAGATTGATAAGTTTTATTTTAGACTTTTGAAAATGACTTATTTCCTGGAATCAGATGCCAGATAAATTTTGCTCTAATTTTGGTTATGTGATTCATTTAAAAATCTTTAAGTTTTCTTCTTTTTTTCCGACTTAGAAACCATTTCATTAAACTTCAAGTAGAGGAGAAAAAAGATGGAGGGGGCAGGAAGCAGCAGTTCCAGGTTAGTCCGCCTGGTGTCGCCAGAGACCTTCCTCTGGAAATAAATACGTGTTTACTTCCTAGGCGCAACACCCGCTGTGGCCTACAGAGGGCGCCACCACACACATCATTTCAGACTGGAAAATGTGTGATGGGGATGTTAACCATGATATTTATACTGGGAGCTGTTTCATTCATTTATTCATATGTACTTTTTTCATAGTAATCTGAACATATTTACTTAATTTCTTCAACAAAAAGGGAAAAAGGACAACTTTTGTTCTTAAAATTTACCATCACACCTAAATAATGTCCCCTAACGCTGCGTTACTCCCATCTCTACGTTGAGCTTTGTGATGTTACATGTCCTCCTCTGTGTTCCTGCTGTTGCTGGTGGGGACAGGTGCTGCAGTGGCCCTCTCGCCCCACATGGATCATCAAACCTCCCATGATTCAACTCTGCTGAGCGACTAGGCTGCCTTATAGAAGGAAAACACTCAGAAATGCACCGTGATTAAAGTCCTGCTGTCTTTTATATGAAGGTAAAATGTATTACCTTTCATACTAAATATACTTTGTATTGAGGCACAAAATCTACTTGACCTATTAGGATACAATATTTAATTCCTGTTTTCGTTTTCTTTTTAAAAGAACAAACCATATCTACACAATAAAATCACCTTTTCTTGTTCAGATCTTTCAGGCTAAACGTTTTGAAAATATTTTAATGAAAATTTGAGCTATTTTTAGCCATTTCTGGTACCAAAATGATCAAAATTGTCTTCATTTCTGTCTAAACGTCTTGTCCTTCTGCTGCAGAAATTTCCAGCATTTAAATTTAGATGAGAGAACTGCTAAAATCAACTTTTATATCGTTTATTTAGATAAAAACGTCACTTAGGTTCAAGTCCCTGTTGGTGAAAGCAAGGAGGATCTATTTAGAGCAGCTGGAGAGCCTTATGTGGCCCCGGGGCCACAGGTTGAAAACCCCTAAATGACACAACAAAATGGTCCTCTGGCCTAAAAGATCAAATTTAACACAAGTGACCATTTCTGTGGGAACATATCTCACCTCGTGGTGATGCACACACACTATGGGTCTGTTTATAAATCTACCCTCAGATCTATGACCATACTTCTGATCAGGGACGGCCATCAGAACACAAGATGTACAACAACCAAGAGGACAGCTATATAGTTTGGGGTGATGGCACACAATAGCTTCTGATTGGCTGGCCCTGCTCTGGGCGGACTCATCAACATTTATGGTTACTCTGAGGAGAGAGATATGATTGATACATATGTACTAACGTGTACAAGAGTGCCTTATAATACTTCACAATTTCATTGGGTACAATGACATTAAGTTGACTCTATTCTGTTCTATTCTAATTTTACTGTCATCAGTGATAAACCTACTGATTAATGGTTTCCAACCAATCACAGAGCTAACAGTGTTCCATTTGTCTTCCTAGCAACAGAGCAGGAATCATTCTGATTGGCTGTCAAAATCGTTCAGTTTAACATCACATCCTGACTCAGAGGCAGAGCGGCTGCCTCTCTTGATTTCTGCCCTCAAAATCATTTTCTTTACCTTTGGACCTTTTTATAACACATCAGAATGTTTGATTATATTCTTAGAAATCGATGTCTCTGAGACACAGTTTGATGGGACAATGAAGCAAAAACCATGCAGTCTCAATAAAACATATTTAAAACAAACGAGAGTTTCTACACTTTAATCCAAACTGTAGTTGGAATATAAACACACACAATACACGTTATTGTCAGTCTGATTCATTCTGGGTTTTTGTTGCTATAATAGCTTATTTTATGTTTTTCAACCTGCATCTCTGTGAACCAATGGGAGGGCTGCATCACCCTCAGCCTGGCTACCTCCCTGACCTGGTCAGAGACAAACATCCTGCTACTGAGGCTGCTTTTCTCTGAGGATCTCTAACAGAGGTCTACTGAGCAGAACGTGAGGACGTCAGCTATCGCTTCATGAGGTTGTTGGCTTTCTGGTTGGCGGCGGTGATCCGGGACACGTTGAGATTAGCCTGCAGAGGCAGGAAAAACAGGAAGAGGGGATTAGAAGCTTTCAGGCTCAAGTCTTTAGCTGCAGTTTTTCTAAAGGAGGACGAATGTTTAGTACATTTCAAGAGACCTCACCTTGTCACGTATGCGGTCGATCTGGTCTTTCTGTGACTCCAGCTCGTTGCCTATGTCCAGAGCCATGCTCTTCAGGTTCCCTATGATGCTGCCGACCTGAGTCAGGTTCTCCTCCATCTCGTCCTCTTGAGCACTATTAGTGATCCTGAAAGGAAGTGAACACAGGGCTCCTGTCTTTGTGTTTGTGGTGACATCCTGTTTGGCCAGCTGCCTGACAGGTAGTGTCACCTGTCAGCTGTTTGAAAACGAGCAAACAGGAAACGTGACTCGTTAAACGCTCTGTGTACCTCTGGATGTATCCTCCGCTCATCATCATCTGCTCTTTCTCGTCAACGACTCGAGACTGCTGAGGCTGATTGGACACGACCCCGTCCTGATTGGAGGCTCCACCCCAAACCGCCTTGTATGCCCCGCTTTCCTCAAAGGCCTTCAGTCTGAGGAGAGATCGTGACCCCATGGATGTCCTGTTATTATCTAAAACTCATTAGAATACCACAAACCCTCTGTTAGGGTTCCTGTTATGTCAGGGGTCTGAAACCTGCAGCTCTGGACCCACATGGGGCCCTTCAGCCACGTCAGATTGATTTACAAACACAGAATTAGCTTTAAAAGCCTTCATGTGCACAACAAACATGTAATATAACACAATCAAAACAACAATAACACAAGCAACTAACAAAAAATACGCAAAACTAATAAAGCAGCTGGTTTAACCTGTTCAGAAACACGGGATATTAGTGCTGCAGGCCTGGTGGGGTTATTTGTTCACAGATCATTATTTATTTAACACACACACACACATGCACCTACTTATCACAGCTGCAGAGCCCGCAGCACTTCCCCAGGTCGGTCAGGTTTTTCTCTGCCTCCTTCATATCAGAGTTGATCTGATCCAAACCTTCCTCTATTCGCTCCAACTGCTCTACAGGAGGAGGAGGAGGAGGAAAAAGAAAAAGCAAAACCACAAAGACAACAAAAAAAAGTGTTTCAAAGAAGCCACTAGACTCTACCCCAAAGCAGCCAAGCAACTAAAAAGAACTCTAGTAAATGATAAATAACGTCACGTTGCTTCTCGAGCTGTTTGACCTCGGTGCTCAGTTTCATGGTGGTTTCTCTCTGTTGGACCTGAAACAGCTTAGAGTCCATAGAACGATGTCCAGGGGATTTGGACACTATTGTCTCCTATTGACCCATCGTCATCCAGAGGGTTTGTTTATTTGACAGCAGATGTTGCCATTCAGTCACTTTTCATGGTGCTGTTTATAATTGTTTGTGGCTCAAAGTGAAAAGAGTAAACATAAAAAATAAATAAATAAATAAATAAATAAATAAATAAATAAATAAATAAATAAATAAATAAATAAATGTGACTGCTAGGACAGGGTTTCAGATTTGAACCATCACACTGCTGAGACGTTCTGAGACCTGTTGATCGGCTGCTTTCTGTCAGAACACTAGAACATTCTCTCTGTCCTCGTCACACAGTAGACTGGATCACGGTGTTCCCCAGGGTTCTGCCTTAGGCCCGGTCCATTTCTCTTTATCTATGCTTCCTTTAGGTGTTACCGTCAGGAAATATATCAATGCTGAGGACACCCAGCTGTATTCATCAATGAGACCTGATGAATCTGATCAGCTACTGTAACCAACACCTGCTGTAGTGAGAAAGAGAACTCCTTGATTAATTAGGTCTTGATGGAAGAACATCAGAAAGAAACTCCTGGTGTAGTTCTTTATTTTGACCGACACTTTAAAGGGATCTCTGCGTAAATGTAGCTGAACGGCTCAAGGACATGACGCAGCGGCCCCCGAAGACGCCTACGTCCAGAAATACAAATACTGGCTACTAGGGTAAACTTGGTAACGGTTTTTGAAGATAATCTCAGTGCAGCTCACGACTTTGTTATTTTTCATCGTGAGGTTTGCACACAACATGCGGATACGTGTTTACAGAAGTAGGTCTCTATGCGGCTGCTGCGTCATGTCCTTGCGCCGTTCAGTGGAGGCTTACAGCAGTTCTTTGTCATAAAGTAGTCCCAAGTCTAACATAGTACCTGTAATTCCTTCGTGTTACTTTTTATTTTCACTTGCAGTCGATATGTTTATTGAGGTCACTAGGTAGAATTAGTATCACTACTGAGTGAGTTTTAAGGACATTTTTCCTCACAATGCTAGTTGTTACCATTCACTTACAGTGTTTTATGCTAAGCTAAAGCAGTACTGCTGGATCAGGATAACAGCTGGGCTGGTTACTAATTGTTTTTGCTCACTTATCTAACTATGAGGAATATGGCAATAGACAAAAAAAAAATCACTTTTGGGTTAAACATCCCTTCACAGTGGGTGACGTCTAGGAACAGGAAGTAGTCCTCTGACTGGAGCAATAAATGTGGCTAGTCAGGTCTGGAGAGACATGATTTTTCCACCATGATGATTCATGTTGGCCATATTTGGATGTTTTCGAATCTCATTTTCTTTCCACAGTTGATTGAAGCTTTTTTAAACACGGTTAGATAATTGACCAGTTACAAACTAAAAGCTTAATCTTGAATTTCAACAGAGAGGACCTTTGATGGAACTGGGCACCGGGGTGTGTTCATCCATCAGCTGTTTGGAGACCTACTTTCTGAGAGGCCAGACACACAGACCACAGCACTGGGCCATGTCCGTCAGGTTCTTCTCTGCCTCTCTCATGTCCCTGTTTATGGAGTCCATTCCCTCCTCGATGTGCTCCAACTGCTCTGTTAGGAACACCGGGTTAACGCTTTAACGGGATTCCTATTTCTAATCCAGTCAACCTTTACATGATGCAATGTGAAGGTTCTGTACACCTTCACCAAAATTAGATTCAACTTTCAATGTGAGATTTTAAGATTTACAGAACCTCATTTATACATGAGCAGCACTCAAAAGCATGATTTTACCTCCTCGTCTCATTTAAAGGTGTGGTTTACTGAAAAAACATTTTTTTCATGTTTTTTCTGATTATTGGTCACTGAGCTTTTCATGCAGGCTGAACATGAAAACATGGATCTCCAGCGTTAGCTTCTTATAGAAAGTAGAGGTTGAAACACTAGGATTTAAAAACTTGCCGATCTACGTCACAATGTGAATTTGCATACATGATCTGGCCCATCTTGGCTTGCGCCGCCCCACAGGCAGGCCCGGATAATGCACAGCTAGATATGGCTCGACAATCTAGGGGCCTTGTGTGGTCTGGGAGCCCCACTGGCCTGGAAAAAATATATGATTTTTCCTAAACTTACATGTAAGAATATTTTCAAAGTGATTTGGTCCACAAAAAGCGCTCTATAAATACAAACCATTTACCATATTTCTGAATAACTTAAAAATATATGGTTCTAGAAGTGAAAACTTCCACATGATGGACCTGTTTGCATGAAAAAGTGCTGAGTGAGTTCACTGACTGGGAAAAACAAAATTAATTTTAAGAAATCAGATTTTTAAGTTGATGCTTGGTGATGGTGCATTCACTGACACAAAAAATAATTGGTATGAAACAACCATCAACTCTGCTCAGTAGAAAAACAGAAAGTGGATTTAATGATGCTTCAAATTTGGGAAACTTCCAAACTTTTCCACCAGTTTGGTTTTAATAAATAAGCAGCTACAGAAGAGCTGTTCTCTGAGAATGAGCCGTTCTATTGGTTATCAGTTCCATACAGGATAAATAATTCCACATAAATATTTAAATCACAAAAATCAAATTCCACCAGCTCCAGAAACAAACCAACAACTGGATTTAACAGATTTAGATTGAATGCAGAAAAATCTAGTTAATGTAAAGTCCTCTATGAGCCTAGAATGAATTATTTACCTCCTTGTTCATCTAACATCACCACAGTCTTGATCGCGAGGTCCTTACTCTGCATGAGAGACAACATAAAAACACTTCACTGATAACCAGGTGTTAATTTACATAGAACTCCGTGGTTTTTTTAAAACTGTGTTTATTTACACAAAACTCTGTGTTTATTTACATAAAACTCTGTTATTTATATAGAACTGTGTTTATTTACATAAAACTCTTTATTTACCTAAAACTGTGTTTATTTACATAAAACTCTGTGTTTTACATAAAACTGTTATTTACATAAATCTGTATTTTTATTTACGTAAAACTCTGTTTTTATTTACATAAAACTGTGTTTTTATTTACATAAAACTGTGTTTATTTACATAAAACTGTGTTTATTTACATAAAACTCTGTTTATTTACATAAAACTGTGTTTATTTACCTAAAACTCTAAACTGTTATTTATATAGAACTGTGTTTTTTTAACAAAACTCTGTTTATTTACATAAATCTGTGTTTATTTACATAAAACTGTGTTTATTTACAAAGATGTGTGTGATAGTACCTCTTCGCCCAGCTGGACCATCCTTCTCGTGCTCTCCAGGGACTAAAATGAAAAAAATTGTTGCTTCAGTTTGAATTGAATCAACATTCATTAAATCATTTATTCTTTAAATTATCTTTTTTCCCCCATCTAAAAAGTTTGAGTCAACTCATACTAATTTACCAAATAAATCAATTTATTGCAGTATAAACTTTTTACCTGTTATTTGAATTTCAGAGATTTCCACAAAAGTTAATTCAGGATATTTGAAAATGTATTTCCAGTTTGAAATCAGTAATGGGCAAAATAGATAGCATTCACAATAGATCAAACCAACTAAACTAAACAGAGATGAGCACACCGCCTGAAGAGTCGGTTAGAAAATGAGTTATGAAGGGAGGCAGGAGGCTGGACCTGATGGTGCATGTGGAAGCAGGAACAGGAAATGAAGGGTAAAATCCAAAAAATAGGGCGTTTATTGAAGAAACAGAACTAAGGACTAGACTTGACATAACTAAAAACTAGGATAGCAAGACACTAACAAGATGACAGGACTAAACAGAGCAGGTAACTAGACAGATCAGACCAGATGAACCAACAAGGAATGATAAGACAGGGGAGCTATAAATACAAGAGGAGGCAAATTAAGACAACGAGGAACAGCTGTGGGGAATTAAACAGGGCAGGACATGAACATGAAGCACAGGGGCAACTAAACTGACATAGGCATGAATAATGAACTAAAACCTGAACCACAAGATAACAGAACTAGACAGAAAACAGGCACGATGAGTAAAACACAAGAAACACAAAACATGGGACCTAACTGAAACAAATTAACACAGAAGACTAAACTATGAACAAGGAGGACTAAAACCAGAAGTAACTAAACACCAGAACTAACTACCGTAGAGACACAGAGGAGGAACTAAAACACAGCAACCAAAACAGAACACTGAAAATCACAACACACAGGGAAATGACTAGACAAGATACCTGACTAAACTAAACACAGAAAATAATTAAACAATGAGCAAAGAAAGACTCAACTGAGACCAAACAGGCTAATTTGACCACTCGCACCAAGCTCCTCATAACAATGGCTAATGAATTTAACGATTTTTTCCTTAGGTTTGATTGTTCTCTGGAATGCAGTAATGCACTATGGGCTATCAAGGCTGATGAGCCCTGTTCAAGACCAATAGTTGACCATTTTAAGATTCAGTCACTGTTCAGTCAGGTAAACAAAAGAAAATCCACAGGCCCTGACGGTATCTCAGCTCTGCTTTTAAAGACCTTTGCAGAAGAGCTAACGCCTGCTTGGTGTCCTATCTTTTAGCAATCTGTAGATTCATATACAGCTCCTTCCATCTGGAAAAAAGCCAACCAATGTTCCGATTAAACCATCCCTTATAGAGAATAATGTCTATAGACCAGTGGCATTACCTTCAATTGGTATGAAATACTTTAAAAGATACATGGTGTCATTATTGCAAAAAGAGATCAGTTCAGACCAAGACCCCTTACAGTTTGCAAATAGACGAGGAAGAGGTACGGAGGATGCAATTAATGGCATCGCACTGCTGTGGATCACTGACTTCCTGACAGACAGGAGGCAGCATGTGAGGCTGGGAAAGAATGTCTCAAATACTCAGACCATCAGCACCGGTACCCCCCAGGGCTGCATCCTCTCCCCTCTGCTCTTCTCCCTACACCAACTGCTGCAGCTCCAGTCACCAGTCTGTGAAGCTGATCAAGTATGCAGATGACACCACCCTCATTGGTCTTATCTCTGATGGGGACGAGTCTGCATACAGGAGAGAAGTGGAACGTCTGGCGTCCTGGTGCAGCACCAACAACCTACAGCTGAACACCAGAAAACAGTGGAGCTGATGTGGACTTCAGGAGAGTGTCAGCTCCATCGCCCCTGCTCACCCTGATGGACACCCCCATCACAACAGTGGACTTCTTCCACTTCCGGAACCACCATCACCAGTGACCTCAAGTGGGAAACGACCATCAGCTCCCTCACCAAGAAGGTTCAGCAGAGGATGTTCTTCCTGCGGCAGCTGAAAAAACTAAAGGTGCCGACCATGATGATGGTCCAGTTCTACACAGCCATCATTGAGTCCATGTCCTCCATCACTGTGTGGTACGCTGGGGCCACCGCCAGAGACAAGCACAGACAGAGTGTTGTGCGTTCTGCTGAGAAGATGACCTGCTGCAGCTTTCCATCACTCCATGACCTGTACGTCTCCAGGTCTCTGAGGCGTGCAGGTCATATCATAGCTGACCCCTCCCATCCAGGCCATGGACTGTTTGAACCACTCCCTTCAGGCAGGAGGTTAAGGTCCATTCGAACTCTAACCTCTTGCCACAAAGACAGCTTCCTCCCCTCTGCTGCTGGACTCTTGAACAGCAGCTCTGCAGCAGTTACCTCATGTTTCCTCTTATTATTTCTTGATTTTTTTAATGCCACTGTGTCACTTGAACCTTATTGTGTATGTATGCAACATTTCACTGAAGCAAATTCCAGATAATGTGAAACCTCACTTACTTGGCAATAAAAACAATTCTGATTCTAAATCTGATTCTATAAGTGCTGCGTATAACCTGCATTTAGGTGTAGTTTTAAACTGTTCTCTCACTTTTTTACCAGACCAAAAGGTCGTGTGATGTACTTCCTGTTTCTTTGGGGTCTTCTGTGCATGCTTCGGGCACAAAAATCTTCACTATAGACCTATAACTGGTGCATGTGCACTGGAGCCCCCTTCAATACAAAGTATAGGAAAACCTTGGGTCCAAAATGTAGCAACCGAAGCATGAGCAGAAGACCGGAGTCTCAGCTCAGATCAGGACCATGACCCAGAAGCTCCAAGTAGCTCATGGAGTTTTTATGATGGAGGAAACTAAATGGGAATTTATTCAAAAAAATCTTTTTTGACAACTTGTGACAACCCAGCCGATTGATTCCATATTGTGTCCTGATTTAATCGACTCAATGGTGAGTGACTTGGTTTGTTTGTTTCTTTTATTTTATTAACAATGCATCGCTGAGTTCCCCCATTCAAAATGCCTATGAGCTAATGGCTAGGGCTAACTAGCTCCGTCCTGATTACTAATTTTATTCATTAAACAGCAACATGGCTTTGTTATCATTGTGGCCGAATGTTAGAGCTACACTTATAGTATTGATAGAATACTTTGGTTCATGTATTTTTTGCCAGTTTTGGAAGTTTTTGTAACTTTTTATGTTAATGCCAAAGTGACCCATGGGAGTTTTGTGAGTGGTCTAAAATCTTAATTTTAGTTTATTTTGATGGACATATCAGTGGGTTTGACTTTATTTAGTTGTTAATTCACTTCATTAGTTGAGCTGATTGTCCTGACCTGCTTGGTTAGTGTTTGTTGTCTGAGGTGTAACATTAATTATCTGACTGTGTTAGTTATGGATTTGTTTGTGGTGTCAGTAGAAAGCTAATTGTGAATATTAAGTTGTGTTTCTGACCTTGTGTAGGTCAGGTTGTTTTTTCCTGAAACTCTTACAACTTCTGTTGTGACCACATTGTGGTTGTTTTTTTATTTTTATTTGTATCTGATTATATTGATATTATTCTAAGGTCTCCTTATGAAGGCCTTATGATTTCTTTACTGTTTGATGTGTAGAATTAGACCTAACAGCACCACATTTTTTGTGAATTGGTGGTAGGGATTTTTACTAGCAAAATATTCAGTCAGATGAAAATATTTTTGCCTCATTCCCTGCTCTAGTGGTGAGATGTGGATTTTTTGCACATCTGAAAACAGACTTGCAAAAATGCGCCCCACCCAAAAACACATTTCTGAATATATAGTAAATCTTCAAAATGATGACCTTTTTTTCCCCTCTTTGAATCAGTTAAAGGTCAAATGCACGGAACTCTGAGTAAAGGAACCTAAGAATTTATTGTTTTATTTGAAAGAGTCTAAATTCAAGTGTGTGAAATTTTGTTAAAGTGATAATATGCAGTTTTGCTTGTTTTGGGCACCCTCTGGTGTCCGTTTTAAATCACTGCATTAAAAAGTTACCAGATCGTTTCAGCTTCTAAACGCCAATATCTACCTGTTGAAATGTCTCCTCAGCCTTCATAGCTTTCTACAGGAGCGGTTATTTACTCCTTCAATGAAATCAGCTGTGTTCAAGCAGGGAGAGACTGACAAAAATCAGGAATCATGAGCTAAAAACACTCCAGTGCTAGCATAACAGCTAGCTACTTTGGGTTAGCCTAACCCTCGTGAGACACGTGACTTCCTGGGTACCGTGACGGCGACGGAGATCTTGCAATCGTGGTTTTCCGGATCTAATCACCAGATGGAGCTAAGTGACTTTTCATTAACTCTGTAAAGGGTCATATTAGCACAGACTGCCTCAAGGAAAATATTTAAAAATATGAAAAAGTTGCACATTATCACTTTAAATGAGAATCAAACATGACAGAAGGTCCTCGTGTCTGAGTAATCACATCTATCCCACAAGGATGAGCTCACCGAGGGGAGGATGAGGTGACACAGGGTGTGTGTGTGTGTGTGTGTTTGCTTTGCGCTGCTTCACACTGAATGTATGACCTCATCTCCCAGGGAGACCAGCCGTCGTTATGGCTACCAGGTGAGCCAGGTGTCGTTAGGGGGAAGTCCCCTGGCGGTTTGTGTTTGACTTGTTGTGAGCTAATATTTTTCAGCTTGCAGTTGTTAAATCGAGTTTCCTTCACCTCCAGCAGAAACGACGCTCCACACAGCAGAGAAACTGCAACACTTCACAAAGATGGGTTTAAGACTTAATTCAAATATTGTTTTAGACCATTCATGTACTTTCTGTTTCTGATCTGAAACATTTTGCTTTTATAAGTGAAGCTGCTTTATTTTACATGCCTGATTTAAAACCAGGTCATGAAACACCTGGGGGCCTTCAGCCTTTAAAGCTGCTCCGGCTGTGGGACCACCATCCAGTCCCTTATCATCCCTTAACAACAAGCAGAAGAAACGATGATGCAGATTGAATCTGAGCCTGTAGAGAATATTGTAACTCAAAAGTAAAAATGTAACTATCAACCATCAACTGGTGGTGTTAGAGATTAAATCCTCCTGACCTGCAATCAGCTGCATTTTAATGCAATTCAGTTGTTTTATCTTATTAAAGCTAACACATAACAATCAAATTCAAAAGGTTTTCAAGGTGAATCTTAGAGCTCTTCCAGGACCTTACCCTGGTGATTATGTACACATAAACACTGAATATATGCACAAACTGATGATTTTAATCCTGTGTTTCATGAAGTTCAATGTTATGGAGCTGAAACCCATTACAGTTAAGACTTTATTATAAATTCAATCACTTTCAAAACATTTCCAGCATTTTAGGTTTTTAAATAGGGATAATTACCTCATCTGTGACCTGATTGGCTCTCCTCTGTAGCTCCTCCTGCTCTGTCAGGATGGGCGGGTCTTCATGGCTGTTGGCCATGTTTGTGTGTGTGTGTAGTTGTGTGTGTGTGTGTGTTCAGTTCCAGATGATCGGGTCGAGCTGCAGCATCAGGTGGTTTCACTGTCTGATGGAAATAAGAGAAGGAGATGCTGTGGTTATTTCTTATGAGTCTAAATCAAAAAGAGAAACAGCAAACAGTAAAGAAAAAGATGATTCCAGTTTTTTGTTTGTTTTGAGGATTTTTGTTATTTTCCTGTCCCATCATCGCCCACATCAGGAGATGCTGGTGCTCCCCTCTCCCTCCCCCTCCTGCCAGCTTGTCTCTAAGGGTCAGGTGAAGAGTCAGCTGGCTCCAGATGGTCTCAGTCCCAGAGTCCGGAGGCCTGTGTGGTCTGATTCTGCAGCCCCTCTTCAACCTTAGCCTGACCCAGGAGAAGGTTCCAGTTCTGTGGAAGACATCTTGTTCTCTCATCCATTTATTCTGAATGACTAGACCTGTTGTCCTAACGTCTCACATCATGAAAGTCCTCCAGAGACTATTGGTCCACCTGAATAGTCAAACCCTCTACAGTTCGTATATCACTGTGAGGTTGGAGTTGAAGACACCGTCACAGACCTGCTTCAACAACCACAGTCATCTGGTCAACAACAATAAAGATTTTTTGTGAGATCTCATCACCCTTCTTTAAATGTGAACAATGGTTTGGTCCAGGGGTACTCAAGGTGGTCCGTGGTCTGGACCACCTGAGCTGTCGTTCTTTCACCAAATCCACATTTCCATTGTGAGTCTGCATGGTGTCGCTCACAAAGCTCGTCATTACTGCTGTTTAGTGTCACTTTCACAAACTGTGAAGATGAAGCTGTTTTCAAGAAGGGACAGAAAGCTGAACTTCTGGAGAAAGCTGAGATCCTTCAGTGTTTGCAGCCAGATGTTCCATCGGTCTGTTGTGGAGCGTTTGATCTGACCTGCAGTCATCTGTTAGGGCAGCAGCAGCATCAGAACCAGAGATCAGCTGATAAAGAAGGCTGGTTCTGGACTCTGGAGCCTCTAGAGCTGACTGGACAAAGGAGGTGATCATTAGCTTGGTTGATAAATGTGATTGTTCTGGATTTACACAAAATTAGAAGACGTTTCCCTGATGAACTCCAAAGAGTAAATCACTCAAGTTTTGTGTTTTTTTGTTTGTTTGTTTGTTTTTTGTGTCCTGGTGACACAGAACACTGACGCTAACTCGTGATAAAGTCTCTACTGTATTCTGATCGTTTCTCTGGGTAATTTTCATCCTTTGGGGACTTTCCACCTGGTCAGGGCAGCTGCTTTTCTGAAATATCACATCCTCAGGTTTTCATTATACCTGGCTCAGTGACACTTCTGCTCTTCACCTCTTCTCTTTGCGATATACACCGCCTCACTGGGTCAGATCATCCGATCACATGCTTCTTCTCCCACTGCTATGCTGACCAGCTCTACCTGTCATTCCCACCTGCTGGCTCTCTGATATATGGAGATGGATGAAAGCCCATCATCTCCAACTCAACCTCTCTAAAACTGAACTGACTGTCATCCCAGCCAGAACATTTTGTTTTTCAGTTTGTGGAGCCAAACTGTGAAATCATTTAGAAGAGACACTTAAGAAATGTCCAACAATAAGGCAGTTTAATAATAGATACAAAAAAACAATGTTTACCAAGTACAGTAATGAGGAGGGTGTTTGAGTTCGACAGGGTGCTTTGTCTCATTTCTTTATTATTATTATTTGGAATTGTTGTTTGTTTTGTTGTTGTAATTATCAGTATCATAGCCTTACTGTGATTATAGTTTTTGTAATGAGCTGAAGCTAATTGATTTGTAAAGTGGGGGTGGGACGGTTCTGGCAAACCGTCCAGCGCCTCAGGGGAGGAGCTGTTTTCGGTGGGGACGGGGAGCTGCTGACGTCAACTGGGGATATAGTCGGTCGGTGGAAGGAATACTTTGAGGAGCGCCTTAATCCCAGTGTGAACATTGTGTTAGTGAATTTTGGAGCACACACACATGTCCACCCCACCTGACGCACAGCTCCCTTACTAACGAGATACTGAGTTTATATGACAACAGTAGGCATGATTCCCTGATCAACATTAATATTACGACCTATTATGATCAGGATGTCCCCTGCCTCTCTCCCTGTGACCCTCACAGGACAATATAGCAGTTTAAGAAAATGGATGGATGAGCTTTAAATGTCAGCTAACGCTACAGATTTGGAGAAGTTCATCCTGGACTTCCTTCACTGCACTGATTGTCTCCTTGCATTTCCTGAATAGCAAGTCAGCGTGTGCCCACTTCCAGGTGCTAAATGTGCCAAATAAAACATTTCCTGTACCTCCATCTCCCTCACAAGCATCTCGAGTTCAGTCTCTGTGAAAGTGGGTTTTCTAAACCTCTCTGAAGCTACGATACACTGTGAAATGCCAGAAACCGCACGTGCCCTGGACACTCAATGTCTATCTGTTTACAGTTACCATATTTGAAGAGCGGTCATTGAGAAGTTGGATCAAACTTCTGCTAAAACGTTAGCCATTCCCCAGCTACCAAGGACTACATCAACTAGAAAAACAAAGAGAAGTCTGGTGAATAAACTTTGTGAAAAACGCATCAGAGACCAGAGTGATGCATGCAGTTGTAGAGGTGGGGTTTGAGGGAGCAGAAGGGATGTTTTGGGAGGGGCCGTGGTACACTGGATTTAAAATTTCTCTCTCGCTCAAAAACTCTGGGCTGCAGCTTTAAGTAGACTTTCAGTAAGGATCCTACGTAAAGTTTTATCAAGGAGGCCTTTTATTCAACAGTTTGAACAGGTTTCCTCCTCCTTGGTGGTCACATGACCCAGCTCAGCCTCCAACAGGTCTTTATATGATGATCGCTCAACATGTGGCTCCTTCACAGTCATTTTTCTTCTCAGACAGGCTGCAGCATCATAATTAGATCCAGTTGCTAATCATCTCCTGTCTTAACAAAGCAGAGGGAGGAGGCTGAAGGAGAGGAAGAGCCTGGATCTGTTGTTAATGCTAAGCTGAGTCACTTCATACTGAGAAGGTTCATCCTTAAAATGAAGAAGTTGGCTTTACATGTTATTCAAGTCATTTTAGTGACAGGAAGAAAATCCTAATTATCTGAGGGATCTGTTTATTTTCATTTTAATTATCTTAGAAATAAAAGCCAGTATGCTGTGTTAGTGTCAAATAAAACGTTTGACACTGGAAACTTATTGTGGTCTTTTTTTTCTTATTGTGAGTTTGATTAAATCTGAGTGGGAGGGAATAGGTGACTAACAACACTCAGTAAAAATTCAGTTTTTTAAAATGACTCAGATTGTATCGTATTGTGATGGTTTACTAAATACTTCTGGGGTCATGAATCATTTTTATTTCAACACTTCTCTGAGGTCTAATTTCCCTCCTGATCACTTCTCCTCTCCGTCAGCTCAAACCTTCTAACCTGTGTTTCTCATGTAAATTCAATCAGACAGAAACTCTCTTACCTTTCATCAGTTCTTTCCTCCTCTTTGGTTTCCAGATTGTCCAACTTGAGCCGTCAAGCTGCAGCCGACACCTGCTGCTCTTCAGTGGCGCTCCCTCCTCAGCATCCCCGTTTGCCCAGCCTCCTCCTCCTCCTCCACTCTAGACCCGCCCCTCTCACCACCTCATTCAGCAGGAGTTAGGACAAATAAGTGATCAGAGATTAAAATATATCTCAACAAAAGGAATATCTGAGCCTCTTGTGTTGTTTGAGATCAAGTTTTCTTACATGAAGTAAGATAAGAGGTGCAAAACAGCCTGTATTTGTATCTGTATTTGTATTTGTTGAGGGGGGAAAGTATTTGGTATTTGAATTTGTATTAAAGTAAAATTCAAAATAGGTGTAAAAAGCCAGTTTTTTTTGTTACACTTCTAATTGAGTGTAAGTATTCTTTAATTATCCATTACAATAATTATGGATAATGTAATATTGGTTGATGTGTTTCCATAAATCCAACAGGGAACATGTAACAAGAAACATCATTGAAAAGGAAATAATAGAACAGCCATGACCTGATCCATGGTTAAACTGTAACCAAATCTGTTCATGGATTAATGAAGTCAATAAGATATGTTACAGTCTTAAAGGTTCAAAAGATGGAAAACATGTTCAGTATTGTGTTTTTAGCCTCACTTCTCCCTAGTGTCACTCAGGCTGAAACTTTGACATTTTTTATAGTTGGATGAGCAGCTGGTGTTCTTGTGTGATTGGTGAGTGGGCCCCTCACATAGGTGAGTTATATTGAGATTTTAAAGGATATATGTTTACTGGTTGAATCGTGTTTGCTTTTGGTTGTTTAAAATGATTAGTTCGGTAAATTAAATTGAACTACGGTCTGGTTATTGTTTTAAGTCAAAACTGAGTGAGTTAGGAATACGTAGGACTTGAGTGACAGCATTTAAAATGAACATTTTAATCTTTAATGCTACATGATTGAATCATGGGGGCCCTTACCTAGTACAGAGGGATAAATGGGCTACAAAACCAATAACGTTAACGTCACTCTGTCAACAGCCAGTTGTTACCAACCTAACAGAGCTACGTAAACAGAGCCAACATGAGAGCAGACTTCAATAATGCAGCGTAATGGAATAATCTCCTGATCAAACTCCGCTTCCTGAAAGTTATAAACTGCCTCGGGATCCAGTTAAGGTACAAAAATCTATTTTGCTCAGCCCTAGCCTCTCTGTTGCTGTGTGGAGCAGCCTGTGTTAGTCCACACCCCCCCCCCCCCCCCCCCCC
>SSNR01000615.1:164550-182885 GCA_006937965.1 Callopanchax toddi | reverse complement strand
CCCCCCCCCCCCCCCCCATTGTTAAACCAACACTAAACCAGCGCTAAACCTAAACAACACTAAACCAGTGCTAAACCAACACTTAACCAATTGTTAACCAAATACAAACCTCTACATACTGTACTTTGGAAGAAAGCTTTACATGTTAAATCTTCAGATTATTACCATCCAGTCAGAAAACTACACTCTTCTAAATCGTTTGATTTCGTAGATCTCAGAGCTGCATTGATCTTGTTCCAAGCTGTTTCCAGGAGTTGACTGAAACCTGCTGTTATAATGCTTCATATAAAGAAGTGAAAGTGTAATAAACTCAGCTTCTTCCACTTCTGTGTTCCTGTCATTGACCACGATTAAAACATTCAACATTGTTCTTATTTAGACTACGTATTCACTTCTGCATTAATTATTTCTGTCTGTGTGTATGTGTGCTCGTTGGCGTGTATGCATGCGTGTGTTTTGATTTTGGGAAAGGAAGAAATGGCAGAAACACTTTACTAATATTTATCTGACACATTCTTATAAATAAAACTTAAACCTGATTTAGACGTAAGAGATGGTTGGTCCTTCACAAAATCTCCGGCAGGATAAATACACATGAGGTCCACAAGGTGTACCAGATACTGAAATGTTCCAACAGGGTATGCAAGAACAACCTTAGGTCAGCACTTGCGTTGCAGTTTAAGCTTGGTTAAATATCTAGATATTTAAGTAATGAGCAGCTTCAATCAATAACTATGTCAAGTGTTTCAAGGTTATTTCAATATGTTCCAAATGTGTCCTTTCAAGTTTGCAAATTACACTCAAGTTATCTATTGTGTTCTTTTATAAGAAGACATCAGGACAATAATTGAAGATTTTCCCAAGATCTACAGCCAGGATCGTTCACATCAAATGTGAGAACAATACTTCTGTACCTTCCAGCAAGTCAGTTAAACCATGTCAATTGTTGACAAGTTTCCCCTTATCATTTAATATTAATAAAGAAGCTTAGTCCAAGACAGTAGCGTTTACATACTGAAAGGATACTTCTGCAAAAGTTAAAGGCAAGAAAGACTTTCTGACAT
This sequence comes from Callopanchax toddi, assembly GCA_006937965.1. Taxonomy (NCBI): domain Eukaryota; kingdom Metazoa; phylum Chordata; class Actinopteri; order Cyprinodontiformes; family Nothobranchiidae; genus Callopanchax; species Callopanchax toddi. The sequence continues at coordinate 181,821 of SSNR01000615.1, read as the reverse complement.
GAAGCACTGACTGGCCATCTGATTAAAAGCCTATGACATGTCTTTCATGTTGACCATTGCTTCTAAAGAATCTGCCTATGCAACGCATCACTAAAGAGACATGGGGCTCGTCCGGGATTTGAACCCGGGACCTCTCGCACCCGAAGTGAGAATCATACCCCTAGACCAACGAGCCAATTCAACATAAATTGCTCCTTGAAAACATTTCAGCATGAAGACACATATGAGGTTCACAAGGTGTACCAGATACTGAAATGTTCAATGGGGCAGGCAAGAACAAATTTAGGTCAGCATTTGCATTGCAGTTTAAGCCTGGTTAAATATCTGAATATCCATGTACTGGGCAGGTTGAATTAAAATCAATGTCAAGTGTTTGAGGGTTAGTTCAAAATTTCCCAATCTTGTACTTACAAGTGTGCAAATTATACACGATATTTCGATTGTGTTCTTTGATCAAAAAAACTGCAAGAGTTCATTTGAATGATTGTCCAAGATGGAAACCCAGGACCTGTCACACCCAACGTAAGCACAATATTCCTTTACATTCTTCCAAATCACCTAAAAAGTGTCAGTCGTTGACATATTTCCTATAATCATTTGTGTGAATTAGTCCATAGCAATACAAATGTTACACTGAAAGGCTTTGCAGCTATTGTCATTTGTCAATTTCAAGAATGGTTTACTGAAAAGTAGCACTGTCTGACATCTCCATTTCTGTTTCTTTGTGATTATGACTGTGAAAGGACATGGCCATGCATTGCTCTCTTGAATATGTGTGGGGCTCATCTGAGATTTGAACCCAAGACCTCTTTCTCACCCAAAGTGAGAAACATACCCCTAGACTAACGAAGCTTACTGGATTCTTGGGAGGTTAATTTCAGAATTATTCCAACCTCCGTCTTTCCCGCTCTGCTGGCTGCACTTTGTAGTCCAGTACCGCCCCCTGTTGACCATCAGTTAATCATCTGTTGACCACCAGTTGACTGGTCATGTTAACAGTCTGTTTACCACACTCTGGATGAGCTTAAGGCCGCTATCGAAGCATCCTGGGCCTCCATAACACCTCAGCAGTGCCACAGGCTGATCGCCTCCATGCCACGCCGCATTGAAGCATTCATTTCTGCTAAAGGATTCCCCACCAAGTATTGAGTGCATAACTGAACATCATTATCTGAAGATTGACTTTTTTTTGTAATAAAAACACTTTTCTTTTATTGGTTGGATGAAATATGCTAATTTTTTTAGATAGAAATTTTGGGTTTTCATGAGCTGTATGCCAAAATCATCAATATTAAAACAATAAAAGGGCTTGAACTACTTCAGTTGTGTGTAATGAATCTAAAATATATGAAAGTCTAATGTTTATCAGTACATTACAGAAAATAATGAACTTTATCACAATATGCTAATTTTTTTAGAAGGACCTGTAGGACAGCTCCCATTCTGTCAGTCTGCTCCAAGACAGACTGAAATCAGTGTGTGAATGTGTGAGTGACTGACTGAATGCAGTGTAAAGTGCTTTGGGATCCTTTGATAAAGCATTATACAAATGCAGGACATTTACCGGGGGTTGGATCCAGAACTTTTTATGTGGTGGTGCAGTAGGAGCACAGATGGACAAATAGGTGTTCCAAGGCACACTATGCAGTTCTGCTTGTTTTGGCTCCCCCTGGGGTCCTTTTTGAATCACTGCCGTAAAAACGTTAGCACCATTGTTTCTGCTCAGAAACACCTAAATGTTGACATGTCTCCTCAGCCTTCACTGCTTTTTTTTTTTTTTACCCCGTGTCCTGTCCGGCTGTGGAGCAAACAGAATAATGTCTGAGTGCCAAAAACAAGCCCAACAGTGTTGCTGTTTCAGGTGAGAGGTTACAGCCACTGCTATAAAACTCCTCCTGATTTTCGTTTAAATATAACCCCCAAAATCTGTATTAGAATATTTTTATGGTTGATTGAACACGGAGCCTGAAAGTGAAGGGAAGGGTACAGAAAGAGGGATGGGGGAGAGAGTAAACAGAAAAAGAAGAGAACAAGAGACGTGAAGAGTCCACTTCTAGACCTGTAAATAAAGCACAAACAAACAAGCAAACAAAACAGGAAGAAAAAATACAACAGCAACACACAGCATATGAATACACAACAGTTGTGATATTCTTCAAATGTATACGTATACACCAGTTCAAGAGAGTTCAGTGTCAACCACGGCCCCAGTTAATGTGTCTGAAAAACACCTGAGTCCGTCTTTATGTGAATACCTTGTGATCACCTGTGTGTGTGTATATATACGCGCTTGTTTATGTAAGGTTTCTCTATTGAAATATTCAATAATAAGTTTGAGGAGCCACAGACCCGTCCCCAAGGCCCGCGGAGGACGCGGAGGAGGTCCAGGCCCCAGACGTCCAGAGGCCACCCAGGGCACCAACCCACCAGGGAGACCGCCATCATAGCAGTCGCTAAACTCTCCCCCAGAGGGCGCAGAGGCTCACCCCACGTGAACCCCCCGGCAGTCGCCGCACTAGAGCCCCTGGGGGGTCGCGACTAGGAGCTCACAGGCACCGCCTGCAGCCGGCCATCCAGGGTAGATCTAGCCGGAACCAGAGACCCGAGACCCAGGAGCGAACCAGCCCCAGCAGAGGCCCGACCACCCCCGGGGGCCCAGATCCCACCAGGCCGCCACAGGAAGAAGAGCAGGCAGACGCCCCCAGCACCCAGCCCCAGATCCCGAGACACCCCAATACGCCAGCGGAGAAAGGCACCACCCAGTGCCAAGGCGCAGCCAGGGAGGATAGTCTCTACAGAGGAGGGCCTAGCATGTCTCAGAAAGAGAGGGGGGAACCAAACCTGACAGAAAAACAGTCACACACAGACACAATCACTCTCCCTCCCTCATGCGTGCACACACACATTCCTGCAAACATACCAAGACACACAATAGACGCTGTACACCCACTCTCGCTCCCCATGCACACTCTATGTTCAGGACCAGGGACCAGCGCCCTAAGGGTGTAGCCGGCCCTGAGATCCAGAAGATGGTCCCTCCCTTACTGAAGTGGGGATAAGCAGACCACCGCGCACCCCGCCGCAGCCGAGCAGCCCCCCACCGCAGACCCCGACCAGACGGCCCGCTCCACTCCAGGCACCAGGCAGCAAGCAGAGAACAGGGGTGTGTGAAGACCCCAAGTCTCCCCCCACCTGCTCCAATGTGGTGTTGATGCGTGTTGTAGTAAGATGCTTTTAAAAAGAGTGGGGGGCGGCCCGCCATCCCCCGCCCTGGATCCTAAGTGTCTAAATGTGTGGAGGTGGGTAATGACACCGGAGGAGAGGTTAGCCGGCTAGACCTCCCTCCCCCCGGGTATTACTGGGTGTAATTCCTCCAAAAACCCTAGATGCATAATGTAAGAATGTCTGGGGAGGAAGTGTTTAAATTGTGCATTAAAATTGGGCCACAAGCTGCCACAGGACTGCACAGATGGTGTTCCACACCCATGACGTACCCGTGACCCAAAGCCCTGTGTGTGTGGTGACGTGACGGAGCAGAGGGAGGGAAAAATCCGGGGATGGGGAGGCAAGACTGGGGGGACAAGCCCTCCCAGGACGCCAGCTCCCCCGCTGGCCCCAGTAAGCACCCCCTAGGGTTGTAAACACCTAAATGTTGAAATGTCTCCTCAGCCTTTACTGCTTTCTACTGGAGCGGTTCATCATTTAAAGAAATTAGCTGTGTTCAAGCAGAGAGAGATAATACAAAAAAAGCAGGAATCATGAGCTAAAAACACTCCGGCACCACTGTTGGGAGTAACGAGTTACAAAAGTAATTAATTACTGTAATGCATTGTTTTTTTTTTTTTTCTTTAACGTGGTAATGTTAGGCATTACAGAAAAACAAGGTAATATTTTACCCGGTACAAATGTCAGTAACGTGCATTACAGTGCATGTTTATCCCGGATTGAAGTGGTGGGTTTTCCAGAGGAGAAACGTCACTCAGCGCCAAATGTTTCACTTCCTGTAGTCAGACAGAGCAGAGATGAGTAAATCTGCAGCCAGTGCAGCGAGTCCGGTTCTGTCTGGACCATGCGGCAAACTCATGCGCATTCGGAACTCGGTCCAGAGGAGTGCACAGCCCAACTCCTGCGCACTCACAGCAACCAAGGCCTGTTAAGACATAGCGCAGGCAGCGCTCGGTAAACTGAAGCGAGCGAACTGAGAAGAGGTTTTGTGACAAAGAGTCACTCTAACAGACCAGATTATTCACCTCAGAAGTTGAAGAGTTCACTCTATATTTTATCTTTTACTATAAAAACAATTTATTGTCTTTTTATTAGATCACACCTGATTATGTGTAACTCGTCATTGGGTCTGTTTTATGTTTCTACGACTTTCAGGGGAAAAATACTTGTTTAATAACTTTTATTTTAAATGTAATAATTCCTGTTTGGTTCTAACATCAAATGGAGGATTTGTCACGTCCCATTGGATGATCACTGATATGTTTATGAACTTCTTGAGGTAAAATTCAGATAAAAAGTAGATTAATGTTTGAAACCAATTAAACTCTGTCAAAATTCACATCATTTTAAAGTCTGAAGGCTGGGTTAATGCTTCAGATCTTTTAGTTTCCTTTAATAAACTATATTTAAAAGGTATCATCCAACCAAAAGACCAAACTTATAGGTTTGCTTCTCTAATAAATAAAAATTCACGTCTGATGAAATGAGTGGAAACAGAAACACAAAAATACAACTGCTTATTTTAACTTGGGTCACTTTATTCTTTTAAACATTCAGAGTCTTTTCCAAAAGCAATGTCAACCTAATAAAAATGAAAATCTTTCAAACATCGATATTTGTGCATCAGAGATGTTGCAGCGCCACATGGAGGCAGGAGAGCAGCAGTGCTTCAGCTCCACTTTGGTCCAAGTTTTTATGTTTTATAAACTTTGTGCCTTAATCGTTTGGTCCCTTTCACATAAATATGGAGATGTTTCAGGCACACTGCCCATCCAGACGTAACAGACGGTGAAGTTGTGAAGCTGTTCTCCATCATCGGCTCAGGAATACATGGTCAGCTGAAGCCACTGTGAGACAGGAAAGAGTCGAGTCAGTTTCTGATCACATGGAACTTCATCCTCCTGCTAAACCATCTGAACATGGCTTCATAAAAGAAACGTTTTCCCCTCAGTGTCGTCTCCCAGGCTCTAGACTGATGTAAAGCTGTACGCAGATGACGTGCTCCTTTATTCCTAATAACATCTGACTGAGTAGAGGCTTATTAGAGTGAACAAACTCACTGTTTGGAGGCCAGAATGGTTCATTGTTTGTTTTGTGACCAAATGTTTGTAACAGTGCACAAAACTCATGATTTAAGCTGAAGGTGGGTATAAATTAGGGCTGCAGGAGAGTAAAACATATTTGTGATATTATTTCTAATGCCGTGATGATATCTGTATCTTCTCCTTGTTCTCTACCATCATGATCTACACAAAGCTTTCTGCATGTGTTAACATTTCACTCATGATCATCTAACGTCTGTGAAACAGTCCATCTGATCAGCTCCAAACACGGGTGACCTGGAATATAACAGGTTAACTGATATCCAAGCAGTTTGTTGTAATATTGGTGTTTCACACTCAAGTTTAAACAATAAATTTACAATACAGTGAACTGCTCTTACAAATAACAGGAAATATGTTTCCATCCATCTTCACTTCATCCTCCACTGAGGGTCGCAGGCATTTATGTAACCAAGAAGTTACCATTGAGGCTATCTACAAACTACTTATCAGGAAAAATACTAGTGAAGTGCATGAAGAGAGTCCAGAGGAGTAGTGACGGTAGGAGCTAGTCTAGAAGATGTTCTCTGAAGAGCTGGGTCTTTAGGAGGTTCTTGAAGATGGACAGGGACGCCCCTGTTCTGGTTTCTTGGTAGGTCATTCCACCATCGTGGAATGGACTGGACTGTCCCAGCGTGGTGTAGCTCTGCTAGCTGATGATCCTTTGATGACCGGAGTGACCGAGCCGTGACGTCAGCCTTAGCAAGAGGATTCCAGTAGATGGAGCCGTTCCTTTCAGGACCCTGTATGTTAGTGTTAGGCTACGTTCACACTGCAGGTCTTAATGCTCAATTCTGATGTTTTAATCAAATCCAATTTTTTGTCTGGCTGTTCACACTTCAACTGAAATGCGACAGCAAACAGTCTCCAGTGTGAACGAATCACAGCCCCAAAGCGGCCCGCATGCGCAGACGATGACAAGACGTCACACATAACGCGCTCTGTTTACGGAAGTAAAATGGCTTTGGCTAACTGACTTGAACACGGCCAGATTACGGTAAGATCTCTTTAAGGCTGAAATACACCGGAGACCTCAGCGCTGCACCACGTCACACTCGCACTGTTATTTTGATTCAAAACCATTTTAGTCTGTCAGATCACTCATCACACGGGACCGCCACAGCGCTTCCCAGAAACGCGAGTCCACGCCATGGCGCTAAGTTCACTTGAACAGAATTGTCACGTAATATATTACTAAGTCCAAAACCTCACTTTCTGTCCACCGATTGCCTCCGTCTCCAGTTTCAGCTCTACGTGTTGGAGCGTTTCCCTCCGCCGGCGCAGATTAGTGGTCTGTCTCCTGTCAGTCACGTAGGAGGCGGATTCAATGCGACGTGTCCGTTCAGACTGGAGTCGCTTACAAAAACATCAGATACGTATCAGATTCAGTACCACATATGAAAGTGACCTGGGTCGGATTTGAAAAAAATCGGATCTGTGCTGTTCAGACTGTCTTTAAAAAATCAGATATGGGTCGCATGAGGGAATAAAATCGGATTTGATGCGCATTTGGCTGCAGTGTGAACGTAGCCTTAGAGACTTGGATTTGATGCAGCAGCTAAAGGTAGCCAGTGGAGCTCCATGAACAGAGGGGTTCATGTGCTCTTTTAGGCTGATTGAAGACCAAACGTGCTGCTGCGTTCTGAACCATTTGTAGAGGTTTCACAGTGCAGGCTGGAGACCAGTTAGAAGGACATTGTAGTGGTCAAGGAAGGAGATGACCATAGACTGAACCAGGAGCTGGGTGGTGGACTGGGTCAGGTATGGTCTGATCTTTAGTATGTTGAACAATGTGAAGCAGTACATACGAGCAACAGCAGCAAATACCTGAAAAGAGCTTAAAACTTTCACAGTATTTGTTATGGAAACATTTCTTTATAGTTTGACTTTTTTGATAGAGATATTAGATTCTGATTATTTTTTCTGACTGACTGAAGCTGTATGTTGAATTAATACTGTATGTGGTTGGTTGGTTTGTTGGTTGTTTACTCAAGAAACTGATAAAGTGCATTGTAAAGTCCAAGGCTGTACAAACTCTTGTACCGATGATGTATTTTTCGACGTTTCATTAAAATTAAAAGATTTTTTGACCGAAAAAGCTGCTTCAGATCAACAAACATCTCATCTACGACTCATGGTGAACTCTGACATTTCCCTAAACCTGGTTGCGATTACCTCTCATCTGCAGACCAGATCCGAAAATAAATGAACATTTACCCGACATTAATAAGTCATTTATATCACAGAGAAATCTAATTTAAATTTTTTAAATCACTGCCGTCGAAGCCAAAACCTTGTATTTCCATGTTTCATCATTTGACTGATTGAACATAAATCAGCTCTGAGTCTTTTATGTCCATCACTGGTTTTATGGATGATGACTTTAATGAAAAGTGTCAAAAAGAGTTGATATATTTTGTTCACACAATTTTTTTAAATTTCCTGAAACATTTCATTTTTTAAAAGTCTACAAAGTATTGAACCAAAGTGGTCTTTACCTCCTTGATGTCCAGGGTGATGGTGCCATCGTTGTCCTTGTCCAGAGTGTGAAATGATCCTGAAAAACAAAAACGCCTCATTAGTCCCATACGCTGTACCAAGGGCACAGAATTAGCATGAACAGAGTGTTTCGACTTCCTTCTCAGTTAAAATCTCATTTCTGACAGGAAAACATTCAATCAACACACGTTTACATCCCTGGAGTGAAGAAAAACATCAACCTACAGTAGAATAAATGGAGAACTGGGCTCTAGGAGTAACAGAATCCTCAATCAGAGCATTATTAGTGAAAGGGAGTGAAGCAGAAATGAAATGAGGTGAAGGAACTCACTGCACATGGAATCCAGTCGCACCAGGCAGCCAATGAAATTGTCAAAGTCCATGTTGCCGTTCTCATCGCTATAGCGACGAATGAGCAGCTTGTACAGCTCGTCATTCAGAGGGAAACCTGCAGACAGAACCCATCTGAGACCAAGCAGGACCTTCCAGATCATTAAACCCTCAGCGGGAGCAGCATCTCCTCACCTGCTTCCTTGAAGGCTCTGGGCAGCTCGGAGGAGTTGATCACACCTGAACGATCGGTATCGTGGGCCAAATAGATCCCCTAGAGACAACAACGCACAGCACGTTTACCGACAGGCCGCCACTCTAAACAGTCACGATTCACCTAAAGCAGTGACGCCCAATCCTGGTCCTCCAGGACCACTACCCAGCATGTTTTAGTGTTTCCCTGCTCCAACGCCTGATTCAACGGTTGTTTTACTGTTCTGCACGTCATCAAGCTCAGATGGCCTTTAATCAGCCGCTGACTGAAATCAGGAGTGTTAAAGCAGACACCTCCAAGACATGCTGGATGGACCCTGGAGGACCAGGACTGGACAACACCGAACCAAAGTCACAAGAACGTGAATTATTTAGAACAAAAGAGCGTCGCCCTGAACCAACCTGCCACTTCTTGATGTTGCCCCACAGGTACTTGAACTCATGAAAGCCCAGTCTTCCTGTGGTGTCGGACTGCAGGGTGTCGGGTCAAAGGTCAAACTCAAAAACAAGAGCAGGAACTTCTAAGACAACAAATTGATCTCACAACAACACACATTGATGTTTATAAGCTTCATAAAGTCCAGGCGTCTATATTTATGGTTGAACTATTTCACACTGCAGTCTCAGAGTGAGGATACGTCCATGACGGCCACCATGCTCTTACAGGACTCCATGGTGAATCCGTCGGTCTTCAGGCCTCGATCTGGTGGATCAGAGCAAATCAATGATTTAATGCTCAAACTGGAACAATAAAACCAGTAAAGTGTTTTGTTCTGAAGCAACAGTTAAAGGAACAGATGGTTCAGAAATCAAATAAAGAGATTTGATTTGTGGTCAAGTCTCTGGTTGATGAGGAGGACTCACGTCTGGAAACGACTCTGTTCAGGATGTCCATCAGCTCCTTAGGGCTCACCTCCAGGTCCTGTTCAGACACAAAGCACAGGAGACCCCCTCACACCTTCTGCTTCACAGACAGAGTCTATCTGAAGTCCTGAAGTATCTGAAGAGTTAAACCAGGACGGAAACCTGAAGAAGGCCTTCTAAAGCATCCATAGTCTACTACGGTATGGAGAGCCAAAAGGGGCACAATTCTATAAATAAAGCATCAAATTATTAAAAAATGTAATTAAAAGTTTGTTTTTTTTTGCACAAAATTATGTTTCATTTTAAGGTTTAATGTATTTTTATAGAACAGAGAAGGTGGAATTTACCCAGCATGCTGAAGTAAAACTATTACATTTTTATATCCACGGAGAAAAATATTCCACAATAAAACAAATAAACAGAAATTAGGTTAAATACAACATTTTAAATACAGAGACAGACTCGGCGTTACACCCCCCACTCGACTCTGGCTCTGGACGTCTTCATCTTTCTGCTGATATTCGTGTTTTATATGAATTTCAGTGCATTTTGCAGAATGTTTACATTGTTTTCCTGCTGTAATTGGATACACATTAAGCTATTTAAAGCATGAAATGTGTTTTATAAATAAAGTTTGATTTTAAAGTTTTAAAAACTAAGAAAGAATTCCAGTTACTTTTAATTGAAACAGATAATTATTATTAAATATTCAGTCAAACTCATGTTTGCAGCTTGTTGCCTGTTTCAGAATAATTAAGTTGAGTAAAATAAACAAAAACACAAATAAAAAGGATTAACCCTTTAAAGGGTCCTCACTCACTAAAATACTAAAGTTCCAAACACCGGGTGTTACTGGGGGGCATTAAATAGACGTTATTTTAGGTATGAAAATAAAGTTTGGTCATTCGTTTTATTTATTTTTTTTAAGTTGTATTTTTTTTAAATTTTATTGTAAAATTTTTTTAAGTCAAGTTTTTTAAACATATATTCTTTGTAAAATCCTCATCACAGTTTATAGATTTTTAAAGTTTATACATATTTTTCTATTTTATTTATTTATAGTAATGATGAATATGATCACTATTACCATTATTATCATCATTATTACTGTTATTATTATTATTATTACTACTACCACTACTATCATTATCATCATTATATATTATTGTAATTTTTTCTTGAAATTATTATTTAGAAATTATTTATACTAATACAACTATGACACTACTATGTAATCAAAATGTTTTGTCATTACTATATTTTATCATTATTAACAATTATTACAATTAACATTTTTCTTATTAATGTGTTTATTATTCCTTTCAATACTACTTCTACAACCATTAATAATTACTACTACTACTACTACTACTACTACTTTGTTATTTATTTTTTTATCTATCTTTTTTTAATTGTAATTATTATTTCTGTTAAATATGGTTGTTGTTTTTATTATTATCCCAGCCCAACAGGAGGCCTTATTCCGATCTTTTAATCCATGGAGGACATGAAACACTCCATCCAGCTGTTAAACTCCTCCCTCCTCTCAGCGTTTTGTGGAACAGATCCTCCGTATTGTTCAGGAAAGGAAGTCCCTCAAACCAGTGAGTCCCATCAAACCAGCGTGACTCAGACCGTTTCCTCTTCTCTCCTCTTTGAGTTTCATCCAGTTTCTGAGTCACCTGATTTATTTTTACTGTTGCCCAACAACTAGCTGGAATAAAAACACATTTCTGAACTTTTAATACAATATTTCTTGGCAGTGAGTTTTTTGATGGTACACAAAAACTTATTTACCTCAAATCTGACTGAGCGTGTCCTGGTTATTTATTGAACACACAGTGGCTTGAAGCTCAGATTTCCTGCGTTTAAGATGCATTAAATGCACCCCAGATTGCGGTGACTTTAAAAGGGAAACCAAACCAGCTGGTACCAGAACCAGGACCAGACTCCACCTTTACCCCTTCACCTGGCCATGCCCACCTACAGCTCAGACTCTTCTTCATCATCAGACCATTTCAGAGTAAATCCACCCAGAGGGAGCCGACTGGTTGAACTGGTTCACACACCCTCATATGACTCACACACACACACACACACACACACACAGAGTCAGAGCGCCACCCTGCCAAACGACGGCAGGAATGCAGAAGAGCCGCCCTCAGACTGAAACACGCCCTGCAGCTAAGCTTCCCCTCACGTTTATCAGGCGACTAGAGAGGTATCTGAAGGAGGACTTAGAAAGATAAAACATCAACCTTCAGATCTGAAACAGACCAGAATCTTTCATTCATTTGCTTCATGTGAGATCAGCTGATCACAACCTGACAAAAGCTCTAAACACTTCACTCTCTGTGGTCTAAAACTCCTCCCAGAGGCTCCTAACGGCTCAACTTCTGATCACATTCAAAAACAGAGCTAATGCAGCTAAAACACCAGACGTTATTTATTTACTGATCCAGCTCTTATGATGAGGAGGTCTATCTACTGCTTTTTGAAGGAGTGATGAAGACTCTGGCTGCAGACTGAAGGTGTTGGGGAGGTACAGAAGCCTCTGGTAAACCAGACTATATATGTGGATATACAAAGTCTGCAGAGCAGAACTGAGGTCTAGTATACTAGGCTAGAGGTACAGGGCAGAGCCAGTGGATCGACAGGTATGACGAAGACTCCGAGGAACCATTCCTCTAATACCAGAGCGACGCTCAGAAACAATCATTCAGCATGTTAACGCTGAATGATGGATAAACCAGATTAACCTGCTGCAGGATGATGATGCTAAATGTGTGTCGCTCAATAAAATGCAAAATGAGGAGCAGACTCACAAAAAATTAAATTAAAAAAGATACCTTATATCTGAGAACTACTGCAGAAATATCATGCACATGATACTGTACAGTACGATATGGTTCTGTAATGGTACAATACTGTACAGTGCAATACGGTATGATACAATACTGTACAGTATGGTGCTGTACTTTATGATGCTATACGGTACAATGTGAGAAATGATCAGGCCTGAACATAACTGGTGTACCAGTGCAGATGAGCACCAGTTATAATTTGTGTGTACCAGATCCCTCTGCCCTGATGATTTGGTACGGTTTGATTTGGTAAGAATACGGTACAGTAAGATATATGATATGATAAAATAAACACACGTTTTTTAAACTACGTATTTAGATTTTAACGTTTGGATCTTAAACACAAAGTTTCTGTTTAAAAAACATGTAAACAAAACAAACCTACTGATGTAAACATCTCAGTTTAAAGTCTATGTGGGTTGTTTAGAGACTGGAGGTCTTCAGACTGTAAACCATCATCACAGGTAGCCAGGAAACGGCCCAGTGGAGCAGATTAGAGCCAGAACCACTCAGAACAAACCCACTTCACCTACAAAACACCAAATGTGTTACACATGAACTCACATCTCCGGCCAGCTGTTGGAAAACTTTCCTGAACTGCTTCTCCTCGTCGTTCTCGTGGGCCTCGGCGTGTTGCAGAGGTGGGCGAGGAGGCGGCTGCAGAAACACAGAGGAAGCTTCTGTTGGTTCATTTCATCCTCAGAGGGTTTATTTATCCAGAAAAATCTCCACTGAGAGCAGAGTCAGTCTCAGAAAAACACCAGAAGGAATGGTTCACATCAAGCAGCTACTATAAAAACAAATCAAACTGGTGAATAATCTTTAATTATTAGTTACTTTATCATCAAGACTTTTTTATTGGGGGTCCACAACATGCTGAACTGAACATTTGGGAGACATGAACCCGTCAGCCAGACAATATTTAAGACACATGTTCAGACTGTAGAACCTCACACACACAACCAACAGCCCCCCACCTCCATCTCTGATCAGAAAAAATACAACAATCTGAACATGTTCATACATGCATCTTCAAATTAAAAAACATTTATTGACATAACTTGCAGGTGACAGTGTCTACCCCCCCCCCCCCCCCCCCCCCCCCCCGCCCCCCGAGCTGGCTCCTCACTTTGTTTCAAACCTGCAGAGGAGGTGCTTTAAGTGGTAATGAGTGCCCTGAGCACGTTATCAACCTAGAAACACTAGAAAAGGCCTTTATAAGGTTATCTCCACAGCAGCATGTCCTACAGATTTAACTCATCAAAACCTGATAGAGGTTTCTGGAACTCTGAACCAGAAACAAATTGGTTCTAATGTGACATTTGGTGGATTTTTACAGAACTGCATGTGTGTTTTTAAGATTTTGTTTAAATTACTGGACAGTCAGTTACAGGTCTGAGTCAGACAGAGGACAAGCGTGGACAGCCTGTCCAACTGATGGGACTTGAAGGACATAAACAGCTGGATGTCATCAGCATAGAAGTGATATGAGATGTCAGGGAAAGACTGAAAGACACCAGCTAAAGGAAGGATATAGAATGAGAATAAAAGAGGCTCCAGAACTGAGCCTTGTGGAACCCCACACAGGGAGGCAGAGTTAGAGGGGAACGTTTCTGTCCTCACAGAGAATGTTCTGATGGAGAGATAAGAGAACCAGTCTAATGTAGAACCAGAGAAACTAGCCAGAGCATTCAGCCTGTTCAGGAAAATGTTCTGGTCCACTGGATCAGATGATGCATCTTCCTGCATCAGCAGCCATTAGGAGGTCGTTGTCCACCTTTACAGAGCATCTCAGTCAGGTGCTGCTTCAGGAAGCCAGACTGAAAGAGGTCAGAGATCTTTAACCCTGAAACCCAGGATCTGAGTTTTAACAACATTTTCAAGGACTTTACCGACTAAAGGCAGCTGGAAACAGGCTGAGAGTTACTGGTGGAGCTGGTGTCAGGACTGGGGTTCTTTAGGAGAGGAGTCAGTCACCACTGAGGTCATAGATAAGAGGAACTGAGCCTCGACTCAGCGAGCTGTTTGGGTTGTTCTGTCAGTTATCAGCTACAGTAAGAGCCACACCCACTACAGTAAGAGCCACACCCACTGGTGACATCACTCTATGTAGGTAGAGCCCCTTGAAACAGGAAGTAGTCCTCTGACCAGAGCAATAATGATGGCTAGTCAGATCAGGAGAGACACTGCTACAGATCAGTGACTAGTGGCTAATTCTGATTTTAAATAATTAACTAATTGACTAATGCGTCAAAACGTGATTATATCTGAACAACGAGCAAATTATATGCTGCTGCAGCATAAACACCAGGAACCAAACACCAATATCTACATAATAATAATAATAATAATACCAATAATAATAAAATAACGACTGAATCCAAACATCCATTAACAGCAAAACCAAACAAGTGCCCCCTATTGGTTGATTTTATAATAGGTTGAAAGCCTCGCCGGTTCCATGAACACCAATTGGATATTTTACTGCCTATGAAATAAAAAAAGCTCTTCAGATACGTTTTCCTGGAGTTCACGCCTGTTGATTTGTGTTCTTCTTTATTCACCTTTCATTTGATTATAACCCTAATGTGTCCAGGTGGGTTGGCGGGACTCTCAGACTCACATGGCAGCATCTGTAAACAGGAAGTCATGGCTTCCCTTTAAAGAGTGCAGGGCGGCGGAGCCTCCTGGTCTGCCTTCAGGTTCCTGAACGCATCAACATAAAATAACTGCAGCCAAACCTGGACTGAGAGCTGTCTGATATGAAGTGTTGATGTAGAGTGAGTATAAATAAAGCAAACTGAGCTGACAGTGAGCTGAAGGAGGAGCAGACAGAATCAGAGGGATCAGTATTCCAGGTTTCATTAGTTTCTGCTGATTCAGGTTGCTTCCTGTGGTACTTACTGGAGCTGAAGGCTTGAAGTGGGACGGGTCAACGTTGCTGTTTAGAGAGAAACAAGAAGCCTGTTAGCTTAGCTTAGCACAAAGACTGGGAGCGAAGGGAAACTGTTAGCTGATGTCAGTGGAGAGAGGAAACAACTGACCCCACGACGCTCAGGATGCCTCCGATTAAACTCTTAGTTAGATACATTCTGCTGATGAACTGAAACAGAAACACATTTAAAACATCACTGAATGGTTACAGAAGACAGGATGAAAAGCTCAGACTCAAACCTGCATTTCTATTGAAACTAACAGAAGTAAAATCACCTTGAATGATTTACTGACATTTTAACAACTAAAGGTTTGTATCATTATTTATTCAGATCAGAAAGATCTTTACATGTTGATGTAACTCTGGCTCATCCATTACATCAAGAGACTTTTCTGAAAATGTTTCTGGTACCAGAACTGAGTCAAGAATCAGAAAAGTCCTTCAGAAGGTCTGGAGAACTGGATCAGGACCAATTTTGGGACATCTGGCTTCTGGGAAGGAAAACTGACTGGATGAGGACTGGATCAGGAGTTCTAGACTGGATCAGGAGTTCTGGAGTTCTAGACTGGATCAGGAGTCCTGGACCAGATTGAGTTCTGTAGCAGATCAGGAGTTCTGGACTGGATGGGAAGTATTAGATCAGATTAGGAGTTTTGGGGCAGATCAGGAGTTCTGGACCAGATCAGGAGATGTGGACCGGATCGAGTCCTGGACAGGATTGAGTTTTGGACCCAATGGAGTCCTGGAGCAGATAAGAAGTTTTGGATCGAATCAGGAGTTCTTGTCTGGATCAGGAGTTCTGGACCAAATCAGGAGTTCTGGTCTTGATGATTAAACTGGAGGTTTTAACAGTTTTTACCAACATTAATTAAATTAAAACAAAAACTCTCCAATCAGAATCATTTGATAAAGAAACCTTTAAAATGCACAACCTGAGTCTATTTAAAGCCTCTGAATATTTCATCTGTTCTTTATCAGCATGTTTACTAAGTATTCTAACAAACAACAGTGTTTGTGTTTTCCTCTGGTCTGGACTTTGCCTGGTAAATAAGACTATGAGCAGAACTGAGGTCTAGTAGTCTGGACTGGTTTCTGTCTCCAGGTGATTCTGATCGGTTCGTTTCCACCAGCTACAAACCTTCAACAACAACATCTGCACTCTAACAGCCTACAGCAGGTTTGTTCATAAACATAAACATTAATACTCACAGAGGACTTTCAGCTGCAGAGGAAACGAGGACAGACAGACAGACTGACAGAGAGGAGTCCACTGACACAAACAGGAGAGAAAAAGTTCCTCTGTTTAACACTTCAGCCCCACCCAGCAAACACACACACACACACACACACACACACACACACACACACACACACACACACACACACACACACACACACACACACACACACACACACACAGAAACCTCCAGGTCCTACAACCCTTCCTGTTAAGCTGCAGTCTGGTGTTGCATTCAGGTCCGGCAGGAAAATCAGGCTGTTCCTCTGAAACAGGCGTGTCCAAACTTTTTACCACTACAACAAGATTACAAAGTTACAAATTCTAACAATCCACCACAAGAGGGGTGTTTAAAGAGGGGCATTAGGGTTTAATTTAATTTAATTTTTATTCAGTCAAAAAGAGTCAAAAAGAACATGTCCACTCCCTAAACTACAAACATGTCCACTCCCTAAACTACAAACATGTCCACTCCCTAAACTACAAACATGTCCACTTCCTAAACTTCACACATTATATTTTTTATTTTATATTTTTCATTAAACAACTGTCCTGCTCAAAACCACCAAACATTCATCATAGAGGATTTGACCTCTTAAAACCAGCTTGATTACCTAAAAGTCTTCTTGATTTGTATGATTTTTTCTTACGATTTTGCCTCGCCTAACTAATTTTTAGTGGAAGTTTTTTGTATTTTTTGTATTTTTACAAATCCATCCTCTAAATGTTAACAAACACCTAAAACAGTAACTTTGATGCTTTATTAGGTTTTTGGATCATCAGTTTAATCGAATCCTCGACTTTGAGTGGGATTTAATTCATTCTCCCTCAGCCAGATGAAATGATTTTGATGGAAAATAAATTACTTTATTCGTCTCGTTTTATGACAAGTATTGGATCATTTAATAAATCTGGCATTTAATTGGTTAAAATCCTGATGATAATTTTTAAATTGATTGTTTTGATCAAGACTGGCATTGACTGAAAGATTTAACCCCCCCC